>JALIZH010026882.1:0-186251 GCA_030522465.1 Rhipicephalus appendiculatus
CGAGCAGGCTTCCAAGAGCAACTACAGCCCTATCGCTGCAACTATAGCACGAATTGAGCCTAGCCCAGAGACCGCACCTATTGTAGCTCTTCTTGAAAAGCAGTGCAGAATGTGGCGCTTTGTTTTTGTCTCTAGCTGAGCGTCTTTCTTTCGTTGAAAAAGCCTTAGCAATCGGCGGCGTGATGTTCCAGGTTTTTTCGCGAAAGACGCGCACCTTCGCTCTCCAACCCATTGCTGCATGTTGCAACACTTCGTAAGACTGCCACGAAAGACGAAGAGCTCTCTTTTCTCTAAATGTGACGGGTGAGGTACGGAAGGGGCGAGTTAATTAGCGCTTCCGAAGACGAGAGACGGTAAATCTCGCTCGTTTGACGGGCCGCGAGTACTTCAGCGTGTTCGAGAAGTGGTTAGCCATCGAGGTCTCGAGAGAAGAACTGCCGCCGATTTCGCAATGTAGACTCTCTTTATGGCTCCCACTTAGGCAGTGGCAACATCCCTCTGCATCAAGCTAACTCCGAAGAGTGACTCGAACAAGAGCACGAGCGCAAACTTAGGCCGCGCTCAAGAATGTGGACGGCTGACTACAAAAGAGAAGTTAGGCCGGAACGCATTAGTTGGCGCTGTCAGCTCAAGCGTCGTTCTCTTCAAGAAGCGGTTGTTAGCAAGCTTCAACAAGAATGCTTTCGTTTATCTACTGAGCCAGCCCCTTAGCTTTACAGCTGAAAGGGCCACACGTTATATCTAAGTAAATTTGAGTATGCAAGAAATGTGTGTAGGACCACTCCTATTTCGTCCCCTTAGGATTTCTTTGCGCAGTGAAAACCTCACCACCGGAGTATGTCTCGGTGGCTTGTTGTTGTTTGAGTGAACTGGTTTTCCTTTTTTTTATATCAAGCAGCCCAATCTCGTGAGTAATAATAATAATTGTCAGGATTTAACGTGTCAAAAGCATCATATGATTGTGTGAGACGCCGTAGTGGAGGGCTCCAGGAAATTTCGACCACCTGGGGTTCTTTATCATCATCATCGTCGTCGTCATTTTCATCATCAGCCGGACTACGCCCGCTGCAGGACAAATGCCTCTCCCATGTTACCGCCAATGAATCCGGTCCTGTGCCACGCTTATACCTGCGAACTTTTTAAGCTCATCTGGGGTTCTTTAACGCGCACCTAAATCTAAGCACATGGGCCTCAAGCATTTTCGCCTCCATTGAAAACGCGGCTGCCGCGGCCGGGATTCGATCCCGCGACTTTCAAGTCAACCAAATCTCGAGAAGCCTTTATACGAAAATCGTCCCTAGAACTTCCCAAGAGGTTTGCGGATAGGCGTTGATTTCACAATCAACTATATGTGCCCCGCAGTAGACAGCGAGATGTCCGAAATGCCGAAGATAATTTTCAAGAGCGGGTCCGTTTGTGTGAAAGAGACCGAAAAATTGGCGAAGCTTGCACTAAGCCGTGGAAGGTTGTTTCTAGGTCGTTGCTAGGCTTCAGCTATAGGTAATGCTTGGTTGTTTCTGCATTGATTTTGAGCGCAGAGAGGTTGGGCTTAAACCACAGAGAGTTACAGACACGAGGCGGATGTCCATACTCCAGCGACAGAAATTCACACTGAAGACTAGCGTTCGCACGTCTCATACATGTACGGGCACGTAATCTTGGCGTAGGCCTTCCATCAGTTCGGGGTCTTCTCGCAGCCGCCGTTGCCTTTCCCGTTTCCTAGTATTATCTCCGTTTTACGTACCCCGGGTTTTGTGCTCGCTGCCATCGCATCGGAGCCACTTGTTCGGCTAACTATTGGCCTCTTAATTTTTAGTCCGACCAGTGGTGGGTAGTGGAATTTACAAAATTTCTGTGGCACATACCCAGTTTATGAATAAGGCCTTTGTTGGGCTAACTGTTGCCTTCTCCATGTTTAGTCGACCAGCGGGGAGTAGTGGGATTTACCCAATTTCAGCGGCACATACCCATTTATGGTGATCCACAGTTTTTTTTTTTTTTGGTTCGCTGGAAAAGGAGCGATTTGCTAAACAGCTTCGCTATTAAAGGCTGTTCCACAGATATGCCAAAGGTTTGATACCCCGTGATATTGTGATGCAATTCTCTGTTGGTTTTGCGTGTTCTTGTACATTTTCTTCTAAAGCACTGCGTATGTAGTCCATCACATTCAATGTTCATGGGCATGCGTTTTCACTGCTTGAAGAACTGAAAAAATTGGGGGACCCTAAAGCTTCGCCCTTAAGAGTTGAACGCGATAGCGATATCCTGCCCCTAGTGCGTACTTCAAGCACTTCGTGCATACTTCGTGCACGCACAGTAACGTGTGTGCCTTTTGCAATGGGAGGCCGGCTTTAAACCAAGAAATCATTATGATATTCATGTGTTGTGACGCCCGATGGCAGTGTACCCTTGTACCGCGCAATATTACTGTGATATTACATGTTGTATTGTAACGTATGTATACAAGACGCGCGTGTTTGTGAAGCAGGGTTGCCGTTGGTGGCTACTTTGTGCCAAATTGGCTACTTTCCGACCCGGTCTGGCGACAAAAATTTCAGGTTGGTGCCACGGCTACTTTCTGGCTACTTTGAACTTCCATTTTGGCGCACTTACTGGCCATTTCTCCGTATAATTTGAAGATAAAACAGCAAGCAAGCTTAAAAATAATCACTGTTTTCAATCTTTTCTCTCGTATCAGCCTATGCGCACATACGTCCTTCCCCTTCCAGCGCGCTGGTGCGCATCGAGGTACCCAACGAACGTTACGTGCGCGTGTCCCTCCGACTTTTAAAACGGAGGGACGTGCGCATGTAAGAGACGCGTAGCTGTATAGCACTCTGATGACGACAGATTCTACTGCTGAAACACAGCGCGTCAAAAAGATATCCGCAACAAAATGAAGCTGGACCGTCACAAGCGTAGCCAGAAACATTCTTTTTTTTTTTGGGGGGGGGGGGGGAAGGGGGGGGTTCAATCACACTTGCTGTATGCTCGTGCGTGCATTTGTATGAGGGCGTGCATATATACAATTATACATATATACAGATGCAAAGCTGACAAATTTCGGGCGAAATCTAAACGTCTAGGCCCCCCCTCCCCCCCTTCCCGGCTACGCCACTGTGAGCTGTTCATCTTCGATTAGATTGTTGAAGCTGGACTGGTATTATTGCAACTTTGTACCAATTTCGGTTTACGGCTTCAAGAAAAAACAGCATCAATGCTTAACATTCCTGCTGAGTTGTTGGCCGGAAATGACTTTACATGAAGTCTATTGTAGACAAATTGTGTATAGGCGCCAATGACCAATGACCCCGATCACAACCAATGACCCCGACGCCGGAATTTCTGCGAAACGAGCTCTTTAACGCTATCGCGTTCAAAGCATGTCGGGAAGACAGTGAGCTGTCATCGTGACCCAGCATTGCATTCCACATACGCTTTCGTAATTAGCATTTTGACAGCTTCAATACATCTGGAAATAACCATTGAACGATGAACGAAAGCTTGTCGCTCTACAAGCAACACGAAACATAATTAAAAATCACAAGCCCTTCCCCAATCGGGAAAATTGGCGCAAGCGACGCTTGGTGTGTGCGTGCGTCACGTACGAGTTTTCTTTCTTTTCTTTTATGTTCTTTTCTTTCCATTTTTCTTTCTCTTTTCCTTTCTTTTTTTCTTTCTTCCCTTCTTTCTTCTTTACCTTCTTCCTCCTTTTCTTGTTCTTTTCTATCTCATAGCGCAAATGCTTTCCTCATTTTTTCTTCCTCCATGCTGGGAATTGGACCTTGACACATCTGCTCAGCAGCGCGACACGTCTATTGCTAGAGACAACAACGACTCTCATGCATTCAATGCCAGGAAAGAAGGAATTGTGAATGGCATTTGCGCAAAAAAACAAGAACACGAAGGGGAGAAACTGCGAGACCCTTCGTGTACGTGTTTTTTTTTTTTTTTTTGCGCAAATGCCATTCACAATGCAATACCAACTAGCCCAACGTTCTGTTCTTCTCAGCAAGAATGAAATTCGACAACGTCAAAGGACGAGTCACTTCGATAAAATATGAGATCGTTACACAAGAAATAGCTGATCGCCGTCAAGTCCACGATCGAAAGGGCATCAATCATTGGAAAACGGCGCATATACCTAAATAGGCATTTGACCGGCACAATTTCGATGACGTCCACCGCGGGGACGTAGCCGTTACGTTGTTCAGCTGACCCGAAGGTCGCGAGGTCAATGCCGGTCGCGGCCGTAGCAACCCGATGAAGGTCGAAATGCTAGTAGTCCTTGTACTGTGTGATGTTAGCGCACCTTAAAGAATACTAGATGGCCGCCACCACCGCCACCGACATCTGCGACTCATAACAAGCTTAGCATAAAAAGAATGGCGACGGCACTAAAAATTCTAAAGCTTATCTTCTCGCTTCTTGTTCGATGTTTCCGGCTAGTGCTTAAGTCTCCTCTTACATTATATAAGCTGGGAGTCTGTTCTCCCACAAGCTGGAATTTGTCACGTCTGTGCTCACGTAAGCATCGTACTGTTATATGAAGAGTTCAGGTTCCGTTTGCATTTAAACCCACGCAAGCCCACTTACTCACGTTCCGTCATCTGGAAGCGCTTGCGTTATTCTACAAGACACAACACACGCCTCGGAAAAAAATAATCACAAGTGAAGCGAATGGGCGAGCGCCTTAAAAACGCCAGTCAGATGCCGCTTAAACTCGTAAAGCACGCTGCGCCGAAATCCGTTCCGGAAATGCCGAGTGCGCGCGTGCTTCTTTCCAAGTTCCACTTTCTTCTGGGAGCAAGAACACCGATGCACTCAGGATATCATTTCTTTTTGTGTGGGTGTGTTCCGGAAGCAAGCTCGCCGGGACCGCTTCCGATCACATTTCGTCCGTTTAGTACTGGATCGTACTTCGAAATGGACTTCCATCAATGTTCAGCATTTCCTTTACAGAAGCCTGCTTTTCGAGTCATCTGCTATACAGGTAATCTATCCGAGCATATCATATTTCACTTTTAGACCTCGATCACAAGTTTTGTAATTTATATATGAAAGCGTAGATGGCCCGTTGGCATGACTATTTTGCCATCCCTTAATTTGATCCGGCGTCCGTCTATAGCTGCAGCACCGAGGCAATATTAAGGCGTTCCAGGGGGATTTCGGACACCACGAAGAGAATATGACGCACCTCCGGTTGCAGGAAACGGATACTCGCTAGGCCTCTATTCATAGACTCCATGGTTCGATGAAGCCCCTGGTGTGGGATTTCAAGCATATTCCCTTTGTCTTCAGCAGTTTCGCCTTTGTTATTGGGTAAAGTGTGGTTTTTTTTTTCTGATCCCTGACATCATTTCATTAATGGATTTATTTGTTTACTTTTATTTATTTATTTTACCAACAGATTTTGCCCATTACAGATTGGAAGCTCTTATATTATGCCTTTAGGGCAAGTCTATGTCGCAAATAAAAAAAAATAAAAAAAGAAGCTCAGAGATTAAAGTAGACGACGTAGCTGGCTTCGAGAAAGTCTTCCATGAAACATTGCGTGCGTACCGCTTGATGTGCACATGTAATGATAATTCTCCTTAGTCCTGAGATATTATTGACATGATATCTTCGAAGAAAACGAACTGTCGCAATGATAACAGCTACATTCGGCTATCCCGCCTGAAAAAAGTTTTACCAGACCGGGCTGGGCAGTATCGTGATACAGAAGTATCAAGACTAGAGTATCTGTATGGCTGTATCGAGAAATATATGAAAAATTTATTTTTATCTAAGCTGTCAAATAAGGATGCTATGTGACGATCACATCGTGATACAGAGCTGCGCACGGGTATCTCGATAAGTTTTGTCAAAACTAAGCTCACGTGTTCCCTAGGACGAAGGAATATTTTTGTCCTACTCCGACTGAGCACAGACGTGCCTCCGGTCTGCGACACAGTGAGGGCGGCGAAGGCTTCCTAACACGCACAGAATGACCCATGTGGTAAAGCGCCCGACGCCGCTACTGCAGAATCGCGGAAGCAGTATCGCCATCTTCAGCCGACAAAAGTCACTGTCTCTCAAGGCAGTTGCCCCACCCCTATATTTTTTCGGGTGGGAAGGCATTTCTGTAGTTCCCGAATCTTGCGTTGAGACCGAACCAAAGCTGTCTAAATGAAGCCTTTTAGAAGGTACTGTAGCGTGATTGCAATTAAAGGAACAAAACCCTTTTCGGGAAAATAGATGTGGTGTCTAGACAAAACTTGTGTACATATCAGCCCATTAGACGTATCTGAACTGTCAAGTGATGTTCGGCTGTGCTGTATTTTCACATCGTGTGTTCTGTTCTATCGCATTTTGTGCCCTTATTATTTTTCTTACTACATATTACGTTTGCTAAGCGAGAAGGAGTAGCCGGTGCCACCATAATAGCACCAACCTCTCCTATTTCATCATTTCAATAAAAAGATATGTTTTTTCCTAATTCACTGGTACTCCCTAGTAATTGCTTGACTTGCAAGCCTTAATGCTCTTGAACATTAATCACAATATTATGCTGTATTAAAAATGTTTTAACGCAACGTCACTATCCCCGAAAGAAACAAATACCAGTGCTTGTATTCCTGCGTCTGGATTCTTGTATCGGCATTCCGGGACACTTTTTTTCACATTTTTGCAGAATATTTCAAAAATATTCTTTTCACATCAAAAACAAATCTACCTCTGTATCCGTATTTTAGGCTTCCAGCACATTTATTCCGATATCTATATTCCGCAATGCTTTTCTCAGTATCTCTGCCTTGCCCTTGGGCCTAACATGCGACATTTAGTCTCATATTTTGTTTCTCGGGAGCAATTGGAGCAACTTGTGAGCAAGTGTAAATTTAAACTTCAAGCACATTTTTCTCTTTCGCTGCCTATACTCAGTAGTATATTCTGAGATAGCGCCTATACTCTCGTATAAGGATATGAAAGAGATTAACGCTCTTTTATGAAGGCCTGACACGTTTAGTAGGCCACACACCTAGGATGCTGATGAAGATGGCGAAGGTATAGCATGAAGGTACCCTTATGAAAATGACTCTTGATTTCCCATTGCCGGATTGTGATCGAATTATTGACTTCATTGATTATCCATGGTTCCGCAATACTCATTGACTCGCTTCAATACTTCGTCCACAAAATTTCTGTTGAGCAGTTCGCAATAAAAGTTTCATTGACTCATTTCAATAGAAATACCATTGAGGGAATATTTCCTCAACAATATTTCTGTTGAGCACTTTGCAATAAAAATTTTATTGACTCATTTCTATCAAAATACCATTGAGGATAGGTACGCGGCTTTAACCGAGGAAACCGACCTTAGCGTTGACGCAATGAATGATAATCTGACTAGTATCATTAAGGAGTGTGCAGTGGAAGTCGGGGGGTACAGTCGTTAGACAGGACACTGGTAAGCTATCCCAAGAGACGAAAAACCTCATTAAGAAACGTCAAACCATGAAAGCCTCAAATGCAACAGACAAAATAGAGCTGGCGGAGCTTTCCAAGTTAATCAATAGGCGTAAAGTAGCCGACATAAGAAAGTATAATATGGAGAGAATTGAGCATGCTCTAACGAACGGAAGAAGCCTCAAAGCTACGAAGACAAAACTGTGCATAGGCAAAAATCAGATGTATGCATTAAGGGACAAGGAAGGCAAGGTCACAACCAATATGGATAGAATAGTTGAGGTAGCGGAAGAGTTCTACAGAGATCTGTACAGCAGCCGAGACAGTCAGGATGATAACGTAAGAAGCAATAACAGCTCAGAGGAATCTCACATCCCACCAGTATTGACTGGAGAAGTAAAGAAAGCCCTAAAGGGAATGCAAAGAGGCAAAGCCGCTGGTGAGGATCAGGTAACCTCAGACCTGTTGAAAGACGGTGGAGAGATTATGTTAGAAAAACTGGCCACCCTGTATACGAAGTGTCTTTCGACAGGGAGGATACCAGATTCTTGGAAGAATGCCAACATCATCTTGATCCATAAGAAAGGGGACGTCAAGGACCTGAAAAATTACAGGCCCATCAGCTTACTGTCCGTTGTCTACAAGCTATTTACAAAAGTAATTGCTAACAGAATTAATACGACATTAGAGTTCAATCAACCAAAGGACCAGGCAGGATTTCGGACAGGCTTCTCAACAACAGACCATATTCATACTATCAATCAGGTGATAGAGAAATGCGCGGAATACAACCAACCCCTATACATAGCCTTCATAGATTACGAGAAGGCATTTGATTCGGTGGAGACATCAGCAGTCATGCAGGCACTGCGGAATCAGGGCATCGACGAAGCCTATATAAACATAATGGAAGAAATCTACAGCGGATCCACAGCCACGATAGTCCTCCATAAAGAAAGCGACAGAATCCCAATAAAGAAGGGCGTACGACAGGGAGACACGATCTCTCCAATGCTATTCACCGCGTGTTTACAGGAGGTTTTCAGGGCCCTAGATTGGGAAGAGTTAGGGATAAGAGTTAATGGAGAGTATCTCAGTAACCTGCGATTCGCTGATGACATTGCATTGATGAGTAACGCGGGAGACGAATTACAGCTTATGATTACTGAACTGGATACGGAAAGTAGAAGAGTAGGTCTGAAAATTAATATGCATAAAACTAAAGTAATGTGGAACAATCTTGGCAGAGAACAGCGCTTTGCGATAGGTGGCGAGACACTGGAAGTTGTAAAGGAGTACGTCTACTTAGGACAGGTAGTAACCGCGGAGCCGAACCATGAGAGTGAAATAACTAGAAGAATAAGGATGGGATGGGGCTCATTCGGCAAGCATTATCAAATCATGAATGGTAATCTACCACTATCCCTCAAGAGGAAGGTATACAACAGCTGCATCTTACCGGTACTTACCTACGGAGCAGAAACCTGGAGACTTACAAAGAGGGTTCAACTTAAACTGAGGACGACGCAGCGAGCGATGGAAAGGAAAATGATAGGTGTAACCTTAAGAGACAGGAAGAGAGCAGAGTGGGTCAGGGAACAAACGGGGGTTAAGGATATCATAGTTGAAATCAAGAAGAAGAAATGGGTATGGGCCGGGCACGTAGCACGTCGACAGGATAACCGCTGGTCATTAAGGGTAACTGACTGGATTCCAAGAGATGGCAAACGCGTGAGGGGGGAGACAGAAAATTAGGTGGGTAGATGAGATTAAGAAGTTTGCAGGTATAACGTGGCAGCAGAAAGCACAGGACCGGGTTGATTGGCGAAACATGGGAGAGGCCTTTGCCCTGCAGTGGGCGTAGACAGGCTGATGATGATGATGATGACCATTGAGGAAATACTTCGTCAACAACATTTCTGTTGAGCACTTTGCAATAAAAATTTCATTGACTCATTTCTATGGAAATACCATTGAGGAAATATTTCGTCAACAATATTTCTGTTGAGCATTTTGCAATAAAAATTTCATTGACTTATTTCTATCGAAATGCCATTGAGGAACTATTTCGTCAGCAATATTTCTCTTGAGTAGTTTGCAATAAAAATGCCATTGACGCAGTTATGTCGAAATACCATCCAGGAATTATTGACTGCCGATGCAACTATCGTGCGACTTAATGTAGTTCCCGCGCCATTAAGCTCTGGTAAGCCCCATTTATTTCACTCAGTGCCATCTCACAAATTTCGATACTGTAGGTCCGTCCAGGATACACACACACACACGCACACACACACACACACACGCAGGCACGCACGCACGCATGCACTCGCGCATTGGTTGAACAATTCGGTGGTGGTCCAGCATTCGTGAAAGTTCTGGTACTGACGAAGGCCGTGCCGCGGCCAAAATGGTCACAAACTAGTATAATACAGGCAATTTTCGTAAGGGCGCCCTTTCATTCCTCCAACTATATGTGCACCGGACCTGCAGAACTTCCTCCCACAATTACCTTTGAAACTCCACGTTTATTTCACAAACATTCTTCGTGGTTCTCTCTTCTCGACCGACCCTTTCTTGTAAAACCTGTACCTCGCGCTACGACTGATAAATGAAGATAGGTTGGGCGTGCAGGCGTGGTTTGCACATTCTCAAATTCTATATGGCGTGCGTCAGGGGCGTAAGTTTTTTTTTTTTTTTTTTGGGGGGGGGGGGGGGCATTGGGGATGGGTTCAACTGCCCTTGTCATGCGTGTGTTTATATAGACTATGTTCCGTAAGAAATCTGGGCGCCGCCATCTTGGGCTGTTAAACCGACGTTTTCTTGTTTTTGTATACCGCGACGTGAATTAATAGGACCATGAAACATCGCATGCACCAACCCAACTGTTTTCATGCGGGTGAGTCTACCGTAACATTGTTCGTTAAGTTGTTAAATATTCAAAACACAAAGGTTAACAGCCCAACATGGCGGCACTCAAACCCATCCGTAAAATAGTCTATACGAATGGAACGGTAAATAATTCTGGGGGGTGTTGAACAGCCCCCCCCCCCCTCCTCCCCCCTCTGGTCACGTACGCCGATGGTGTGCGTGTCGTTCTCTTTCATCGTTATTTACCACTCCGAGAACAGTTTTTGTGTATGCGCGGGTTCTTTGACTCTGACTTCTCTGGGAGCAAAGATGCTACAAAAACCCATCGGAAACTTGTAAATATTCTCTTGTATTCATAGATCGGATACTTAACGAACACAGTAACCGCAAAAGAGAATAAAATCCTTGCAAGCACTGTGTGCCCGTTCCGCCTTTGTTTCTTCAATGCCAAGCAGTGGCGTAGCCAGGGCGTGGCACACCGGGCACGTGCCCCCCCGAAATTTTTTTTCGCCATGGCATGCAGAGCGAAAAATGACCATTGCAGGCAGGTGCCCCCTCCGAAATCAAGGAGGTGCCCCCCCCCCCCCCCCCGAAAAAAATTTCTGGCGACGCCCCTGATGCCAAGGGCAACGTATTTCGTGGAAAACTGCAAAGCGCAACTTCGAAGCGGAACAACAATCACATTGAACACAGGACAACAGCTTTTTTTTTTGCAAGACATAAGTAGAAGAATTGAGTATTTTTATTGCGGTTACTATTCAGTATATTGGCTTTCTATTCAAATGTAAATGAACTTGCCCAGAAACGAAGTTTGTTAAACCATATTTTTTCGATTAGCTGTTGCCCTTCTGCAAAAGTTTTCTCCTGCTTTTATTACGACGACATGCAATGTACTTTTAAATAATGTTTCAGCGGGAGATTTGAAATTCATAGTATGTATACGAAGTTCCTTACGTGTGCCACTTGAAATATATCAATTAAGGCTAACAAAGTACATCAATACGAAAGAAGTTGCAGCTGAATCATCATCAATGCGTCACGCTTAGGGCGACTAAGGGCGAGGAATTGATGGTGAAATTGATTCGTTGCTCAATACGAAGAGGTATTAACTGGTAGTGCGAACACTTGTTGTCAAAAGGTGCGGGTTTTCTACGTGCCTTTCTTTTACACACGCATGGACGCACACTTTTAGCCAGCCGTAAGGACAGCAGTTGCTACTGCTAGCAGTAATTAAAACGCAATCCTCGTGTACAGATGCTGCATATGTTTAAAGTAAAAGAGCGCAGTAGTAGTATTAAGAACCGAGCTGACGCGGTTGCTGACGCCCGATCGTACAAAAGGCGCGCGTGCGAGAAAGAAGTGGGGAACAAGGCATGGCCTCCGAGATTGCACGTCGGCGCGATCTAAGAGGCCGTGAATAGACTCTAGCATGGTCGACAGCTGGGTCGTTGGTATGGTTCCATATTATTTAAAGCAGCCCAAAGGACAGGACGAAGTGGACACAACGCTTATTCGCAACTAGAAGGTTTGTTAGAAGAAGCATAAAAAAGAAAACAAAATGAAGTGACCCAAACGAACTGCGCCATCGCCGCCACGTGCGAATCTTGCCAACATGCGCGAAGGCAAGAAGAAACGATAAAAAAAAACAGCGATCGGTAAACAGTTTTAACGTTTTAACACTAGATAGGCGCGATCTAAGAGGCCGTGAATAGACTCTAGCATGGTCGTATAACAAAACACAAAAAAACAAAACACAAAAGCCAAAGAGCATCTGTCATGGCATCTGTCTACCCCGCCTCCAAAAAACTCATTTCGGTTTGCGATAACGCCACTGTAGGAGAGCTGTACTCTAGCCATAACAGAAAGGTGTAGCCGAAGGACGGAGCAGAGCGCTGCCAGGCTAAGCCAGGCCAACGCAGTTCAAATCGCGCGCCCGCTGAGCGAGAGCCAATCAGTTCAAACCGGAGAGCGCGCAAGCGCAGTCGGCGTGGTGACGTTCTAGGCTTGCCCGGACTCGAACGCTCTCGCTGCGAACAAAGTTTGCTTCGCGTACGTACTTTTACCGTGTTTATCAACATTACGCGTGGTTATCATCGTTGAATGGACACGTAGTACTGCTTACATTGCGTGTCGGTGCGTACGGGTGGTTCGGGTTGTTGTTTGACACGGAATCTACGGCGGCGATGCGCCGTCGTGGGCCCAAACAACGGACGTCCAGCCGGCGCAGCTTTGTCTGAACGGGATCGCAAGCGCGCCTTTTGACGAGACTCACAGGACTCACACCAGCGGATACCACACTTCGGTGAGTTCAAGAATGTTGTCAAATCGGGTAACTGAGTTACGTTAGTGCGTGACGACTTTTATGCAGGGAAGAGTGCTCGGGCGGCGAGTTACCCCGCTGTGCAAGATAAAGAACCTGATACGGAAGTATTCATTGCGCTAACATCTTTGCTTTCTGTGCTTGGCCGTGTGTGTTGTCGTATGCGTTGATTGCAGCTGTAAACAAGCCGACGAATGCACTTTCCATTAGCGATTCTGTGCTCTTGTCATGCAAGCCTTGTGTTGCTGAGCCCTTATTCCTTGGTTGCGTACAGTGCGAGATCGTCGCCTGAAGCGGCTTGTACAATGCCTTGTCGCCGTAAAAGTGGGTCTGCTTCCAAATGTACTAGTTCCACATGCACTTGACGTTATAGTACAATAAGCATGGGTATAATGAACTAACGTGCAAAGATAGACGGGGACGCAGATAGAATGACACAATGCTGTCATGCATACGCTACGCTGCTCAGAGCATGCCTCAGGTTGCATTGCCGTCTTCCGTGCTGCGTCGCTTTTGCAAATAATTAGCACGATTGTGCATTGAAAAATATAATAATCTGGCTGCGCAAGGTCGCTGCTCGTAGCACTTAGATGTGTACAAGAAGTCCACTGGAAGCCGTGCATTTGTGTGAATCGCGCTGTAGATACAAGTAGTAACAGGAAGTACCACACATACAGTGGCGTAGCCAGGGGGTGGCACACCGGCCCCGTGCCCCCCATGGGAATTTTTTTTCGCCCCAGAGCGAAAACTTACCATTTCAAAAAGCCCCCCCCCCCCCCCCCTCCCCCCCGAAAAAAAATTTCTGGCTACGCCCCTGCACACAGACAACTGTAAACTGATTTAATGGGGAGTAGCACAGCGTGCATGTAGCGTGTTTTCTTTTTTGGACATGACAGATTTTTTATAAACGTTGTATGACAGTCGGGCTCCTGTAATTTTCGCACAGGAACTCTTAAGTCGAGGCGTAAATTCTTTGCCGCAAGCAAAGTTACATTGACGCAGCTAATCGTTTATCCACTTTTTAATTAATGACATGAGGGAAGTGGTTGATGTTAGACCGATATAGTGCGTGCCAGGTTATGGCATGCGAACCTTTTTTTTTCTTTGAAATCACGAACGTTGCATGTAATCCGAGATGTTCAACTTCGAATTTTATGGGTGATGTCGGAGCTAGGAGCGCCCGGCGTGCCGGCAACGAGGCGCCTCTGAACTACACATGACGAGGACGTGACGACATTTGAAAAAAAAACTTGGTATAGTTGCACTCAAGTCAGTAATTAAAAGTAGTTAACAAGTTATTGATGATTAGCGTCAGTTCAAGTTACGCTTATTAAGCAAGTGCACGCTCTGCTTGTTGCTCTATTTGAAAAAAAAAATTGGGCCAGACATTTATCTTGTCATTTTATATTTTCTTTCTGTTCAAACACAAATTCTTGTAACAGTGAAGTAGCACTGTTGCAACAGCTTCTTATCCCAAATGGTTTAGGCTGTGCTGGTGCATTGAAAGACTACTTGATTGTGTTGTACTGTACAGTTTTTGTTTTCCTTGGTGCTTTGATAAAGAAGGAGGAATTTAAATGGGGCTGCTATTTGCACGATTCAGTACTAAGGTGTAGGATGCCGTGAAACTGGCAACAATGCTGCTTTTGTTTATCTAGTTATCAGAGAACGCGTTATGCGATTTGTGCTCTGGCGTGCTTAAAGCACTTAGAAATTGAACAAACAAAAGAAAGGGAATAAATCAAGGGCTTATTTTCTTGGTTAGACACAACCTGATAAAGCCAAGGGAGGCATAGGGGAGATCATTCGTAGTTTTTAAATGTAGTGTTGTAATTTTGACATAAATTAAGAGGAATTATTGTGGACAAAAACACAACATACTGCTGCCAGGGCCTGAACCTACAACAAAGTATTGCATCTGATACTCCATCGCTTTAGCTACCACAAAGTCGCTCTCTCATCCACCCAGTGGATGAGAGAGCGACTCATCTGT
This sequence comes from Rhipicephalus appendiculatus, assembly GCA_030522465.1. NCBI lineage: Eukaryota > Metazoa > Arthropoda > Arachnida > Ixodida > Ixodidae > Rhipicephalus > Rhipicephalus appendiculatus. The sequence goes on from JALIZH010026882.1 coordinate 14,631, forward strand.
GTGTGTAATCCCGGCAGTGCCACACCAGCATTCACAGCCATGCTGGTATCGCGTAGCCCGTGATCTCTTTGCGAACTGGTAGCTGACCAATACACGCTCAAATGCTACCTGAGGGCATCAAGCTTGCTGGCACGAGGCCCTCGCTATGAAAGAACAAAAGGGGGTTGAATCAAGGGCTCATTAAATTGAACAGAAATTGCACATTTATCATAGATGTATTCATTTATTAAGGCGAAAGCCTTTAATGTCTCATGCTCACGTCCGTCCGGTGTCCGTCCGTCCGTCCGGCGGTAGTGCTGGTGGTGTGCGTCCTCACCACCCTTACTGCACATGCGCAAACCCTCCCCACGCACCTCCTCTACTGTGCTTCCCCTCTCTTTCCTCTAGGTATCCCTCCCGCCCGCGGCGTTTACACACCCATTGCGCATGCGCGTCCCCTCCCCCCTCTCTCCTCTAGGCATCCCTCCCGCGGTGCTAACACCCCCCATTGCGCATGCGCGTCCCCTGCCCCTCCCTCTCCTACGCTTCCCCCTCTCTCTCCTCTAGGCATCCCTCCCCGCGGCGTCTACACCCTCACTGCGCATGCGCGTCCCCTCCCCCCCCTCTCTCCTCTCCTACGCTCCCCCCTCTCTCGCCACGCAACGCCGACGCAGGCAGCGTCTGCTAGCGAGTTGCTTGGTTGAAAAAACCGACTGCTCGCGCTGCACAACCGTTCACTGGCCACCCCGTATATATGGCAATGGATCTTGACCTGCAAGGTGGTGCCGGTGGGAGATTTCTCCTGTGCGTTGCCGAACGATGAAAAATTCGCAGCGTGCGCGTTAACTAAAAGTGAACTGCGGGTCTCTGTGTCCAGTCCGAGTCTTCTGTCTCTCATTTCCCAGCAGCGATTGGGATGTTCCAGTAGGAAACAACCGTCCATCACTGCGTGCTTTGCGCCCCCCCAGGTTTCTCTCCTGTGCAACGCTGCGATGAGCGCCAGCGTCAACGCCGCCGCCAGTGTAAGCGTTAGCGCCCGCTGCTTCGTATCTACACATGGTTCCCTTTAGCGGTGGATGGTGTAATCTTTAGGGCGAAAGTCTTTAATGTCTCATGCTCACGTCCGTCCGGTGTCCGTCCGACCTTCGTCCGGCGTCCGTCCGTCCGTCTGTCTGTCTGTCTGTCTGTCTGTCTGTTCGTCCGTCCGTCCGTCCGTCCGTCCGTCCGTCCGTCGATCCATCCGTCTGTCCGTCCGTCCGTTCATCCGTCCATGTCCGTCCGTCCGTCCATCCGAGCTCTGGCACTGAGCCAGGTGGCCGCCGGGATGCGCAGACGGACGCCGGTCGCGTCGGATTCTATAGCGCTCGCGCTTTGCTTGCGTAGCGTCGCTGTGACCAGAGTTTGCAATCATTCTGACCGACGCCGTCTCAATGGACCCAGGCGTTCACGGAATACACTTTCCAATTTACAAAGGGTCCGTCAACTTAAGAGCTGGAACGCGGATGGCGTTTGCACGATGAGCAAAGCGCGAGAAAATACTAACGCATGCGAACGGAGGAAGATGAGTCTCGCGTCTCGCTGCGATTCGCGGTAAAAAATTAAAGAAGAAAACACGCACCCATTAGGTTTGTGTCTTATGCCACTGAGAGTGTAAAAGAAAAAAGACATGGCATAATCAGTGGAATGGCCACACGCTTTCGCCGAACACACTTTGGAATGTACAAAGTGTCCTTCAATTTTTAGGGGGTGCTGCTGAAGTTTTCTTGTATTCAATTGACCTATATGGTAAGCTGTATATTTCATCCTTTTTTGTTACACAAGGTCAGGAAAGTTCAACACCTATAGCATTATTACAATTGTTTGCAGTGAGCCATTACTGCTCTAATACTTGTTCTTAATGCATACTGGGCGCATTTTCGAGGACAATATTGGTATATAAACATATGCTTATGTCAAGCCATCGTGTTTAATATTTACTACTTGTGTACTGTAAGGCCTCTTTTGTGCGCAAGTTTATGGAACTTTTTGTGGTATCTGTTATGCATGTTCCCAGCACAGACGGTTGTTCAAGGGACTGAACTGGTGGACAACTTGCTGTAAAAGAGGGGAGCATTCTTGCTGCAAGTCTGGACAAGGCTATATTAAATGATACGCATTTGTTTCCATCACTGCAAATAGACAGATAAGATTTTTTCAAATGATAAACTTATTCCACCCATATTGTGAGCTACTCCAAGACAGGAAACACGTAATAGCAAGTGCACGTCATATACATGCTCCACTTGGCCGTGTAGTACATGTTTGTGGTACAATGTACTGGATGCTTTGAGTTGAAAAGATTATAGAAAAGACACCTTGGATCAAGACTAATATTCAGAAATGAAGTGTCAACTACCTGCACTGCGCCATAGCAAGATGTCTGACTGAGCAAACGTCTATGCATGGCAGAAATAAAGTGATTTTCAGAGTTTCACGGTGAAGTAAAGTCTTGGTAAAAGTTGTAAGGTGTGCATGCTTGTGCAGTGGAGTGGTGCCGTCTTGGGCATTGTATTTGCCCTAACCAAGTTGCACAAATGAACTGGCAGCGGACTATGGCATCCAAGTATTATTCTTTACCTTTATGTGTGAAACAGCACAAAAAATTCATGAAGAGCAAGACTGGTGGAGCACGGGCAGAGTGCTGACTACCGATTGGAGGTTATTAGTAAAACCCTGCCACATATTCCAGTTTCAAAAAGTAATTTTCACAGAGGAAAGGAAACAAGGGACACATCAAGTGTCTTATCGTTGAGTAATGATACTCTTGCTGCCATGTCTATTGATGACATGCTGACTATCTTCTCGCCAGACTTGCATAAAGTGTGCCTCTAGATCTTCACCATACTTCATTTCTGCATTTATTGTGAATCTGTCTTTATGAAGCAAATCTTTGCTTGCACGCTCCTTGCACTGTAATGCCCAGTAACTTCCACATTCATTTTTACATTGTTCTGCTAATGTTTAGTTTGGTGGTTAACATTGTCCTGTCTGCCATTAAAACCTTCACTGCGATAATACTATATTGTATGCTAGATGAGTTATTCAGTGTCCACTTGTGTGATTGGTGGTGCCCTTATATTTACATTTGATGTTTGGTGCTTGTTTGCCGCTAAGCACCTTGGCCATTTATAAAACACCATCAATCACCTTCGCTACTTAGTTCATGAAAACATGTATAACATTTTTCAACATGCTGACTAAATCAAACAGCTCTGAGTTGGCGTTTGGTGTCTGCTATCTTTTGCTTCTTACAAACCGTGACATGTAGCTTAGAATCCCACTGCGAAACTGTTCAACTCTTTTGTGATTTCTTACTTTAAAGGAGCATTTGGCTGTTGTAGACTGCTTGTTAGTAAGTATGGGTTTATAGTTATAAAAAGATTAATATTCTCGCAAATATATCCCACAGTGGATATGCCATTTTTTAAGACATAACATTTCTTATAGCTGTTGTGTTTATTTTGCAGGCTTTATTGTAACTAGTTTGCACAACTGCACTAAAACCAAAGCAAAATGATGTCCTAAGCTTGAAAACACACTTTGCTGTCAGCAGGGGTGCTACATTTTTTTTGTAGAGAAGCTTATGAACAGCAATTATGACATGCAAAATGCACTTACCAGTATTTTAGTGTTTACAATACAAATAAAATGAAGCTACCCTTAATTCTTGTGACGTGGTAGAATTTCATTTACGAGCAATAAAAATGTGCTGCACAATACGAATTATCTACTGCTATTCGCATCTCACTTGGGTAAAGTGACAAAATTATTTAAAATGCCTTGAAGTCTTTAAGAAGTGGAAATTTTAAGGGTTTGCTTTTGTTTGTTAGACACAACATTAATGACAACTAACAGACAATAATGCCAAGGAAAGTATAGGGGATGTTAATAGTAGTAAATGCAATGTTAATGTGAAGAAAGAAAAGTGGACGAAAGGATAACTTGCCGCGGGCAGGGACTGAACCTGCAACCTTTGAATAATGCGTCTGATGCTCTGCCAACTGAGCTACTGTGGCGGCCATCCCCCGTCCACTTTATGGGATATATATGTGCATTAAACATGGGAGCGTCAGTCAGTGACGCTAGTAGTCATGACGGCGAGTGTTGAACACATTTTTTCTGCCTGTTGACGTCACATAGCACGTGACTCCAACAAAATGCCTTGTAGTTTTTGTAACTTTTCTTACTAAACATATTGTTACTCAGTAGGCAAAGTTAAAGAATAGTTGGGCTAGTTTGCTGAACAGAAAAAGGAAGAGTGAAGGGCAGAGGCAGCTCAGTCTTTTTGGTAGCTCAACTGCCAGAGAGCACTAGGATTCAGCTGACGAAATTTAAACAATGACACGTGCAAGGAAGCCACTGTATGCGCAAGTAAAAGCACCGAGCAATGCATCCTATTGGTGGACTGTTAAAATTAAAAATGTAACCCATGTTTTTAACTGGACATGTGGGCTCTGACTGCTCACTTGACAGATTGGCAAGAAGATTGCTGCAGTTTCATGGCTGGTTGAAAAATGTAATTGTATCATTTGTGAACCCGCAGGGCAAGAAGTGGCATATTTTACTAAGAACCTTACCGACTGACTTCTGTCGTCAGTGAAAGTTTTCGCTGACCTGCTTGCATGTTCATTTCTAGCACACTTGTTGGAGCATTTGTTAGCCCATAGGGGATAACTTGCATTTGTGAATGAATTTCACCAGTTGAAGGCAAGAGCTCTGCCCTGTCTCTTTTGATTTCTGTTATATGTATAGCTGGAAAATATGTTGCAGCTAAAATGGCAAAGTATGGTTCACACCTTTGGCTTTGAAGGTGTTCATAAAGTTTTTGCACATCGTACTTTTTGTTCTTGCCCTCTTTTTGCATTTTTTACTGAGGAATGCACAATGCTGGTGATGCACTGCAGTTATTTTGAAAGCAGTGAGTGCGTGAAGACAAGGAGAGTGAAAAAATGATGCACAGAGCACTACTTTCATCTAATATTTATGACAATACATATGTGCAGTTTCTTCGCTCATGTCATGGTAACATGCGTGCTCAAGAACACAACTGTCGCTAAAGATTAAAGGCATCAACTGCGCACAAAAACGGCAACGAATCTTTAGCGAAGAAACAATGTGAGTCTTGTTCTTCAGCATGCGTGGTACCACGAGATGAGCAAAGAAACTGCATGTATATGGCGTGCTTGTGTTGCAATAAATGTTCTAATAACACTCGTCGTTGGGCTAGTTGGTGCATTGCATGAAGGAAATATAATTCGCCAAAAAATTAACGAACATAGGAAATGGCGAAGAAGACAGGCAAACGGCTTGACTACGTTTGGTTGTCTAGATGCTTTCCTGTCTCCTTCACCGTTTCCTGTGTTTTTTCATTTTTTGGCTGGATATATTTCTTTGTTGCAATCAATATTAGTTGGAAGTAGTGCCCTGTGTGTCATTTCTTTCTCTGTCCTTGTCTTCGTGTGCTCACTGCTTTCAAAATATCACGATACCAACTAGCTCGGTCCCAGCCTTTACTGCAGCTACACCCACACAGAACTAATGAAAGAATTTCATTATGACCTGTGCATACTATATTATATTTTTCTTGTGGAAGTTTTAGTTATAAGTGCCCTGTCCTTCTTTCGCAGGCTTCATTTGTCGCAAATCGCCCGGGACGAATGTAAAGAACACCCTGGCACCTCTTCTGTCGAGGGAACCGAAGTCGCCGGAACAGCCGAAGATGGATGGTGCAACTAACAGTGAATGACTGTGGTTTTATAATGTGCAAGTAAATGAAGGATCACATTATGCTAATTTAACACTAATTGCATTCACTAGTCAAGGGTTGCAATATTGTAATGTTTATGTTTATGCACAGTTACATTAAGTGAGCTCCTGCTAAACCTTAGGCAATCATGTATTTTGGTGGTATTCATAGCGCAAACATTCCACAGTAAATTGTGATCTGCTCCTTACTGAGTGTGCATGCAGGTCCTCTAAACGATTGGAAACCCTTGAAATTGGAGAGTACATTTTCAGGGCCCTTGAGAAACCTGGAGTTGGTTTCTTTCCTTGAAAACCTTTGGAATTTCTTGGCATGTGGTATCTAATATTGACTATACTACTTGCTTTCTATGGTCGGTAAACATTCGTCCAGCTAACTGAGGGAATATGTCGTGCTCAGTGATGTCTTTGCTACTGTGTTTCCCCTGCTTGCATCATCGGTTGACCTATCGTTCATTTCAATTCCGCACCTGCTGGTCCGCCTTCTGCCCCCTTTCTCTCGACTTAGCTTCTTAGGACTCGACTTCACTTCCAGCGCTTGTGCTGATTTCTCCCATTCTATGGCTAGGTCTCGGTCGTGTGATAGATCTTCTAGCTCAACAAACATCCACTGTCCTATGCAGGCAAACTTGAAAAAAAAGAGCTTATGCTCTGTGGTAGAAAGCAAGTACTTCAGACTAAAGCTGCAGGCATTGCTGCACAGGCTTAGTGATTGGCTACCATGTAATGCTTTCTATTCCTCTTTTGTGTACATGATGACCTTGACTTTATACCCAGAGGGTATTTACTAAGTTGCTTGCTCTACTGGCAGAAGTCCAATTCACATTTGACTCAATCCCTGTCAAACTTCAAAAACAGGAGAAGCGTGATGACTGTAAACATGTGTTCAACGAAATTGTGAAAATGGGGAAAAAATTTTGAAGCGGTCATCGCCATTTCATTGTTTCGCCGGCCAGTAATCCGGAAAAGTAGAGGCGTCGTATGTACGTCACTTTCATAAAACAACAGTTTCCTAAATACTGAAAAAGTGAAATGTGGGAACTGAACAAAATGACATCTAATATGAAAGATGTCCTAGTAGCTGCGTAATGCCGTGAAGTTTTGTGCACGTTAGGAACTGATGTGATCAGGTAGAACATCGGAAGCATTTCCCAAGGTTGTAGATTTAGTACCTACCAGCGGCAAGTTGGTTTTTCATCCACTTTAATTCCTTTCCATTCGTGTCATACTTACTGCTCTACAGTGGAAACCTACAAATAATGTCCCCTATACCTTCCTTGGCTTCACTGCCTCTAGGTTTTTATTGGTTGAATCGAAGTTTCGTACTTTGAATGCATAAAGCTGCCCATATTGTTTTGGAAACTTTATTAGAGCAGAAATTTGGTATTTGGGATGCTTCTTTGTGTCCTCCAAAAATCTTCAATAGGAATCCTTGAAAATTCTTCAATTTGGACTTCAAAACCAGTATGAATCCTGTTCACTCCTGTACATTTCATCCCATAGTGGCGTGCCCCGCCTGCAGCGTTATGCTATTTTTAGTTTCTCGTACGTCTAGTCATCTAAGATTTTATTTTATTTATTCCAATGGTGCTTTCTATAGTGTTAAAATTATTTTGTCGTATTGGATGCGGTTTGCACATTAGTGAGAAGTACTCTGCTATGTCAAACTGCAAATATTTAAAATTTTGAACAAAAAATTGCTTGCTAAAAAATAAATATTTTACTTAGAAAATTGTGTTTTCTTGTATTTTTTGCCAAGTTTCACCGAAACTCTGCTAGTATACATTAAAACATGCTAGTTGAGTAGAATACAAGTTCATGGCGATGTTCATGTGTTGCTGCTTTGCCTGTGCATTGGTGTTGTAGCCTCGAGTGTAAAGAAAGGTGTCGTTAACTCACAGGTGCTTGCACCTTCCATACACTACCTCATTGGGTAGAGGGAGGCATGTGCAGTGCTAGATTATGATCTGTATGAATATCTGTTTGTAGAGGAGACTGGTGTATAGTATTGGCTTCGATTGACTTTGAAGATATAATACAAAGATTTCAGTAATCTTTTAACATAATTTTTTCTGCACCTTACGCTGTGTGAAAACAAGCAGTGTAACGATTATGTTGAAAGGTTTTATTCCCGCTGGCACGAATCTGAAGCTATGTTGCCTAATTGAGATTATTGTTTCTTTGAAAGAATGGGCAAATGTAAATGTGGGCACTCTGTACTGCAGGCCCAAGGTTATTGAGTTAGGCTTGCTGTACACATGTGCTTGCATTTATGTTTGGCCATTCTCCCGAAGCAAGAATAATATCAGTTAGGCTCCTAGTTTCAGCCATGTTTCAATAACCCTTCACTGTTGAAAGTGAAAACACTCTCAACAATGCGTCAATTTGGCATTCACCATTTTTTAAACGAAAACTCAATATTGATTTGCTTGATGGCTTTTCAATTGAAAGTCGCGGGCCAATTTTCAATACTGGTCAACAACTGCCTCAACGGTATTTTTATTTATCCGCAATGTATTCGCAATTGTCAGCTCATTTCCTCTCAACGATAAATCGATATTGATTATATTGATTTGCCTTATGGTCTTTCAATTGAAAGTCGCGGGCCAATTTTCAATGCTGGTCAACAACTGCCTCCTCAACGGTATTTTCATTGATTCGCAATGTATTCGCAATTGTCAGTTCATTTTCTCTCAACGATAAATGAATATTGATTATATTGATTTGCTTTATGGTCTTTCAATTGAAAGTCGCGGGCCAATTTTTAACGGTGGTCAACAACTTCCTCAACGGTTTTTCTATTGATCCGTTATGTTTTTTCAATGTCATCTGTTGACATTGCTCAATAACTTCTCTTTGTTTTTTCAATAAGAATTTTCGTAAGGGTAGGATTACTTTCATTGTACTCAGCCTGGTAAGAAACTTATTCTGTGAAACGCAGCGTAATGATTGCTCTCTAGCTAAATCATATTCACGCAGGTACTTTCTGGAGGGAGTGCAGACGGCCAAAGAAGTCGCAGAAGAGCTTAGGTATACAAACTACAAAAGCAGACTGTTTTGCATGAAGCCAACGGAAACTTCACGCCGCTGGTGCGCTTACTGAATGAACACGTTCACATTATTGAACTTCGACAGAAGATATCCGTAGGCGAGCGGTGCATGTTCTTGTTCGGTTAACGATTAGAAGGTTAGAAACAGGAGCAATAATATATTGTCTTGCTTGTAAATCAAGCGTGCTGTTGAGTGGATCATCTACAATATTCAACATTACCTTCCACTGACTGCAATATGGCTTACTTAACAGGCGTGTAGATCAGCCGAATATCGTATCTAATGTCACGATAACATTATTGCATTTGGAACGCATTGTCCACCACATGAATGTCACATGGCCTTGGGGTGCCACACCAACGGCTGAAACGCCACAGTTTCGTTCTAATTAACAGGAAAAATCATTTCACATCAAGGGATATACACTGGTCGCTGATAAAAACAACGACGGGCGGCAAAAATATACTGTTCCTTTAAACGTGTTGTCCCGGGTGTATTAAGGGCCCTAACTTTCCACTATATTCAGCTTGAAGATAAAATTGTAATGACAGTTGGCGCGATTAATGAGGGCACCAACTTTGAGCACAGTTTACGAGGGCGATAATAATAATACCTTAACAATAATTCTTGAAGCTTAATGTCTCAAAACCACGCTATGATTATGAGAGACGCCGTAGTCGAGGGCTCCGGAAATTTAGAGCGCCTGGGGTTCTTTAACGTGCATCTAAATCTAAGTACACGGGTGTCAAGCAATTTCGCCACCCCCCAAAAATGCGGCCGCCGTGGACGGGATTCGATCCTGCGACCTGTGGGCCAGCAGTCGAGCACCGTAAAAGGTGCGAACCACCAGGCCTGTAGTCGCTGTCTCGTCCGCGTCTGGTAATACGAAGCGCAAGAAGAAATCAGAACGCAGGACATTCATCACGATTAGACGGGGCGCAGACGCTCACCAATGTTCGCAGTAAGTTGAGAGGGGCCCCGAATACCCTGAACGAAACCGCTTGCATTCTAGATGTTTTTAAGATTTCGCGTAGGGTGAGTACCATGCATCCTACCCGAAGTGGTAGGTCAAGAGCGAAAACGAGAAAACGAGTGGCAAGAAAGACAGCGTTTCTGGCACTATTGCTTCGGAGCTGCATCTGCCACACCAAGAAAGAACCAATATGTCTGCGTCCATGCATTACAAATCTGTCAGGATGGCGAATATGTAATGTGATTGCAGAGTCTAGACGAGTGTCCGTACTAAGCTCACATTTATGTACGCAGGAAATACTGCAGACTAATGTAGGAGTGCTTCTTTGATGAAGTAGCTCTGAATGTCTAAGAGCGATACTCAGTTTTGTTAGCACGACAGGTATATGCAGCCCCGTAAGCTGGAGGCTCGGTGGTCGCTCGGTGTAGTGCCGAAGTGCTCATGACATTTATCGACGTGGTCGACCAGACAGTACATAATTCACATCTTTCACAAGACGAGGACGATAGGAATGAAACTCGGCAAGTTGAGTGCTACGGAGCTCACGATAGAACAAAATATGGTCGGTTGTACATTAACAGACACGAAGACAACATGTAGAGCCACGAATAAAACGGCAGAAAAAGGTATTCCAGTTGATATCGAGGGAAAAACAACAACAAAAAAAAACAAAACAACAGAACTGGACAAGTCACACATGTTCAGAACCAGTAACAGGTGTCAGGATGATGGACTGGGTACCAGGGATTGATTATCACAGCCAAGCATGACAGAAAGTAAGGCGGCGTGAAGAAATAAATAAACAAATTTGCCTTCGGAAACAGCGATCATTGTGAGCATCAATCGCCCTGCACCGAAATAAAGCTAGACTGATAATTTTAAGGTAATGCTTATCTTTATCATTCTAATCATACAAGGCAATGACCACGGTGTAGGATATATACCTTCCACCGTGGCATTGGCTAATATTTTGCAGAAATAAATCTATGTGGAGCGTCGAGCTGCTTGCCGAAATGGAAACTCGTCAGGCGTCTCCAACGCGGAAGGTACTGATGGTCAATATATTTATCCTGTCCATGCACCGTCCAAAGCGCAATGCACCATGCAGTGTCTATTTTGACATGCTCCTACTAGTTATGCAGTATAATGACTCATATTGCGCAACCAATTTAACTTCGCCCACATGGCATTATTATCTGTGTACATCGTTACATGTCTTATATGTGTACATGTGTGCATAGGCGTACGCACCTCAACACCGATATAGACATGGGAGAAGGGTCGAAGAGAGCGCCGTCAAGCCGCGATTGATTGGCTTTTTCAAGTTCTTTGAGTTTTGTCTGAAGTCGTTAGTTACCGACATTATCCAAATAAGCTTTGGACGGAATGTGATATACCGACTTTCTGTCTGTCACGATTTTCTGTTTTTCATGTTACGCCGGTGAAAAACTCGCAATATATTAGATATCACCGTAGAGCATTGGAGCAGAAAACTTCCGCACATTTTGACTGCTGGTTATCATTATTGCTAATGTGGACAGCGCAATGGCGGCTAGGTCTCACTCCACTGGCGCAGGCAAACGCGCCAAGCGTAGCAACACCGTGGAAATTGGACGAAGGCAGATCTTCCTGAGACTGTCAGCGTTGTGGAATGTACACTAAGCACCGACACGTGTGCTTCCACGCGGGTCATTCTCAGAGGAGCTTCCGCTCTGCTGGTCCAGAGCTAGAATCCCGCCGTGGTTCTATTTTGGCCATTTGTATTAACGCTTATGGTCCGCACAGACGCGCTGCGCCAACGTCACTTGCAAGAGCTTGTGCGTGGGATGAGACGCGCTGGGGATGTCACTTTGTGGGCAAAAATGTCTTGGAGGTACCACCACCAAGGAGCTTAAAACAAAATTGAAGGACACTTTCTACATTCCAAAGTGTGTTCGGCGAGAACTTGTGGCCAGTAGTAGTAGTAATGGTTTATTAAGGAAATGACGTTTATTTCTGCAGCCCAATAGGGAGCACGGCGCAGCGTCAGGGGAAGGGGATGGGGAAGTAAAGATGATAGTAGAAAAAGGAAAAGAGGAACAGACGGGGTATCGTCCATTCATGGGGGAGGCCGATGGTGAAGGGAGGCCAGCAAGTAGTGGGCGCTCAACGGATAGTGGTGATCCCGGTCACCTCCACAAACTCGAAGAGGCTTTGGATAGCCCGGAGTTAGGGAGGCGATGGGAACAGCAGTTCGTCTGCGGTCGTCGCAGGGAGTCCCTGTTGTCTCTAGGTGGTGGTAAGCCTTGAGCATTCCTGCGCCAGCGCTGGGCACTTGTGGCCATTCGACTGACTATGCCACGTATTTTTTTTCTTTTACACTCTCAGTGGGATGGCACACAAACGGAATGTGTGCGTGTTTTCTTTTTAGGAGCTTGTTCGGCAAGCTTCTTAAAGGGGCCCTCCAACACTTCAAAACATCGATGCTGACCGCATCAACACGTAGTGGCGCTCGCCAGAACTATTGCGGGCGGAAATGACGATGAATGGCGCAGGCCTGTGATTGGATAAATGTAATGTTAGATGCAATTGCGGCGTTGCATTACAATAAAGAATATTATTGCATTTCTTTTTTCTTTAGCGTACTTTTTCACTGAACGCGGAATAGGCTGAAGCTCTCCGAACTTTTCAACTTGAAAAGTGCAGCGCCGCGAAAGAATACGCAGAACGCCACGGTACTGCAGGAAACGCGCCGGGAACGCTCCAGGCGCCGTCATTTGAAGAAACTGATTGTAAGAGCGTTGACAGAGACGCCGTCGCAACAAGATAGATCACTAAAACGACAAAAAATTATAGAGGCGTTCGCGAGCTGCCTTGTTTCGCATGTGCGGTTCACTCTTCAAGCGCCACATTTTCTGTTACCATCGCAACGGCGTCTCAATACGTTGGAATTAACGGGCAATATGGCATGCAAGGTTCCGGTACGTAAGAGCTTTCAGTTCATTTCATTGGCGAATCATGCGACGTCACAGGGCGAGGGAAACGTGGTCAGTTGACCCCGTCAAAAATCGAGTGGAGGGCAGGCGTCCATTTTATTGTATTTTGAATTTTCTAGGCTGAATAACTTCGGAATGCGTGCCCCTATCACTGCCGTTTTTGCTGCACTAATTTCTTCAGCCTCCAGTCTACACAACCCGCTAGTAAAATATGTAAAACAATGAAGTCTTGGAAAGTGTTGGAGGGCCCCTTTAAGCTCGCGCCTTGTCCGGCGGCGATAGCGGTGGCGCGTACACTTCTCCGCTCACTGCGCATGCGCTCCCGAGTCCCTCTCTCCTCTCCTACGCTCCCCCCATCTCTCCTCTACGCATCCCTGCCCACGGCGTTCACACACCCACTGCGCATGCGTGTCACCCCCTCTCTCTCCTCTCCTACGCTCCCCCCTCTCTCGCCTCGCGACGCCGACGCAGGCAGCGTCTGCTAGCGAGTTTCTTGGTTGAAAAAACCAACTGCTCGCGCTGCACAACCGTTCACTGGCCACCCCGTATATATGGCACTGGATCTTGACCTCCAAGATGGTGCCGGTGGGAGATTTCTCCTGTGCGTTGTTGAACAATAAAAATTCGCAGCGTGCGCGTTAACTAAAAGCGGACTGCGGGTCTCTGTGTCCAGTCGGAGTCTTCTGTCTCTCATTGACCATTAGCAGCGATGGGCATGTTCCAGTAGGAAACACCGGTCCATCACTGCGTGCTTTGCGCCTCCCCAGGTTTCTCTCCTGCGCAACGCTGCGATGAGTGCCAGCGTCAACGCCGCCGCCAGTGTAAGCGTTAGCGCCCGCTGCTTCGCATCTACACATGGTTCCCTTTAGCGGGAGATGGTGTAATTTTCTCTTCGCCGGGAGCTCAGGCAGTGAAAACTTCGTTACCGCTCGGCCGCATGAACACTGTACAGCAGCGCGGCGGGCTCGCAACGAACAGCAGCTGGGGCCTGCGGCCCGAGCGCCGCATGTAATGTGTATATAACAACGTTGTCAGGTCTATATATAATGGTAGGAGATGTGTACGGAGGATTCGCGGGTTACCCGATCATCTCCGAGCAAGCTCCTCCAACATCATTGACTTTGTGCATATGGTGTGATTTTTTAAAATTTTTTACCGCGAATCGCAGCGAGAAGTGAGACTAATCTGCCTCCGTTCGCATGCGTTCGTATTTTCTCGCGCTTTGCGCATCGTGTAAACGCCATCCGCGTTGCAGCGCTTAAATTGACGGACACTTTGTAAATTCCAAAGTGTGTTCCACGAACGCCTTTGTCCATTGAGACCGGGTCGGTCAGAACGGAACGCGATGCGCGCGTCTCCTCCCTCCTTGCATGATTGGAAACGCTGGGCACAGCCATGCTTCGCAAGCAAATCGCGAGCGCTGTAGAGTCCGACGCGACCGGCGTCCTTATGCGCGCCCACGCGTCCAGCTGGCACCGTGCCATGGCTCGGACGGACGGACGGACGTGAGCATGAGACATTAAAGGCTTTCGCCTTAAAGATAGTTGTTCCCGACAAAACAACGTACTGGGACCAGTATTGGTGAATTAATCTCCAATAAAATTTTCCAAGAATTCGAGGCTTACTGAGGAAAACCAGTAACACACAGACAAACTTCGAGCACTGTCTGACCCGAGAAAGTTGCATTATTACAAGATACGCCGTAGACCTTTGAAAAACAAAAATTGAAGGACACTTTATACATTCTAAAGTGTGTTCGGCGAAAGCGTGTGGCCGTTCCACTGACTATGCCATGTCTTTTTTTCTTTTACACTCTCAGTGGGATAACACACAAAGCGAATGTGTGCGTGTTTTCTTTTTTTAATTTTTTACCGCGAGTCGCAGCGAGACTAATCTTCCTCCGTTCGCATGCGTTAGTATTTTCTCGCGCTTTGTGCATCGTGCAAACGCCATAGCATTGCAGCGCTTAAATTGACGGGCCCTTTGTAAAATCGAAGGTGTATTCCATGAACGCCTGTGTCCATTGAGACGGCGTCGGTCAGAATGATTGCAAACGCTGGGCACAGCGAAGCTACGCAAGCAAAGAGCGAGCGCTGTAGAGTCCGACGCGGCCGGCGTCCGTTTGCGCATCCCGGCGGCCACCTGGCTCCGTGCCAGAGCTCGGATGGATGGGACGGACGGACATGGACGGACGGACGGACGGACAGACAGACATACAGACAGACAGACAGACAGGCGGACGGACGGACAACGGACGGATGGACGGACGGACGGACAACGGACGGACAGTCGGACGGACAGACGGGCGGACAGACGGACGGGCGGACGGACGGACAGACGGACGGATGGACGGACACCGGGCGGACACCGGACGGACGGACGGACAGACGGATGGACGGACACCAGACGGATGGACGGACACCGGATGCACGGACGGACGGACGGACGGACACTGGACGGACACCGGACGGACGGACGGACGGACACCAGATGGACGGACGGACGGAAACCGGACGGACGGACAGACGGATGGACGGACACCGGACGGACGGACAGACGGAAGGACGGACGGACGGACAGATGGACGGACGGACGGACAGGCGGACACCAGACGGACGGACGGACAGACGGACGGACGGACACCGGACGGACGGACACCAGATGGACGGACACCGGACGGACGAACAGACGGACGGACACCGGACGGATGGATGGACAGACAGACGGACGGACGGACGGACGGACGGACGGACACCGGACGGATGGACGGGCGGACGGACGGACACCGGACGGACGTGAGCATGAGACATTAAAGGCTTTCGCCTTAAAATGAGAGCAAATGATCAGTATGGGTGCAAGTCAATTCACACCTATGTGGAAACTCCATATTAAAGGCAAATGATCCGTTATGTCTAGCTTGGTTGCTTTCAGATCATGTCCGTGTGATTACAATAAGCAATCGCGCATAAAATGTGGTGTGCATGTGGCCATAGTTCTTAAAGCAAAACAACTTTTTTAGGAGAAAAATTTCTAATACAGTGCGCAAAAACGAGCACTTTTACAGAAACTTTTTTAAAGACACTTATCGTAAACGGCTGTGGAATCGTTGTGCCGCTCGTACTATATGTACCCACGTCTTTGCTTCAGTAGAAGCTTACCACTCTTACGCACTAGAATACAGCGTACTGTAAATTGTCAACTACTTTGCATGTGCACAAACTGACACTGAGTCGTTGCAATTTGTTCTAAAACAAGCAACGATTTTCAGTGAATCATCGAAGAGTGCTAGAGGATCCTCGTGAAAGATGCTCTGGGTTAGTTTGCTGTACATGGGCATGAAGCAATAAGTGCAATAGCAATAATATGCAGTCCTATGTGAAGTAAGGCTAAGCGCCTTTAGCATCTCATCTGGCGCAACTGGACAAAACGCGGGTGTAAGAAAGCACGTCTGCTGCAGCAATCGAATCGAGCATCGTGCGGTCTACCACATCGTGCGGTCTACCAATGTGGCATGCACAAAGCGTTTGCCTCATACCAGCTATCTTTGTATCACGAAGACATGAGCCTACTGAATTTCCTTGCGCGAACTTTAGAAAAAAAGTAACTGGAGACAGTGAAGGGAACACTTACAAAACACATGAGCGCAAACTAACAACTGTTTAATGCGAAAAATGACATGGAATATATTCAGTGACCCACGCATGCGCATAGCTGCCCTAGCTACGGACGCCCGCTGCGCTCTTTTATCAACTCCATCTCCCTTTTGCTCAGTGCTATTGAAGGCTCGCTTACACATGCGCCCTCTGCTGCCGTTCGGCAGCAGAGGGCGCATGAGTAAGTGAGCCTTCAATTCTTAAGTACATGAGCATAGCAGGAAAAATACGCAATATCAAATTGTGCGAAATTATTTCAAGCGTTGTTCTTTCTTTTACCACAGCATTAAATAATGAAATAAACTGCCTCAGGTGGTGGCGTCCGCAAATAGGAAATAGTTCGTAAGTGCGCAATGACAGCTTATTCGTGATAGCGGGTACAGATGTTCCGACAGGCCGAACCCGCACTCTTGGAGCGATTACTCTTCGTGCCATTACTATTGGCGCGTTTGCTGTTTGTGTGTTTACTTTGTACTATTACTTTCGTAACATTATTTTTGCACTACTGTGTTTACTATTGGCATGTTTACATTGTAATTAGTGTTCGCGTTTCTTTTTTTTTTTTTTTTTGCTTTCTCTAACATGCCCATACAGCAGTGCCTTCGGGCGATTGCAGTATTGCAATAAATAAATAAATAAATAAATAAATAAATAAATAAATAAATAAATAAATAAATAAATAAATGTATGAACCGCCTGGTGATGCATGACGTGATAAAGCTCGCCTGACAGATTGCGCAAGATCAAAGCACGCCTTACAGTCACACGATTAGAGCGCCCCTCGGGAACTTCCCGACACAGGCTTTTCGCGCGACGCTTTCTTTCCGCTTGAGCAGCGATCATCGGCTGTCCTAGCACTGCTTCAGTCGCACATAGAACATACGACACGCTTGGAGATGTTATCACCCGTAAGGTTTATACGAAATATCAAGCCAACGCCAATGGCGCCGTAGAAAGAGCGCCTTGTGGGTCCATAGGTCTGCCCTTTTGAACATGCACTATACTGTGTTTAAGATTGTGGCTGGTATCATCTCTATTCAACGATGTTTTACGGCAGCCATTTCATACTCTCATCTACCCTCGATAACGGTAGAGCCAGCGATTTCTTTGTGTGTGTGAGTGTCTCTCGTTTTCTTCGCCTAGAATGACCGATGCGGAAGTTCTGTACGTAAGGGCGGCAGCTTCATTGTGTTTGAAACTCTTCGATGAACTTTGTGTGCAATGCTGGGATTCCGCTACTCTTTGCTGTGGTTTGAGCATTGAGGCGAGGAAAACGCTTGCTTCACCTGGCCATTGGGGGGAAGGGGAACACGGAGGGAAAGAAGTTTACGGAAGGGAGAAGCCTGCTGCTCGAGAAAATAGTACCCACACCGAGTACCAGAACAGTTTAATAGTTTAATGACCACAACAACAATTGCCGCTAATTAACGTTTCTATGTTATTCGTATGCGGCTCAAAGGGGTGAGCGAGAGCTCCCGGCAAGAAAGTAAGTTGCGGAGAGGAGTGGGGCGGGGGAGGGGGGGGGGGGGGCTAATTCGCCAATTCAAAAAAAGAAGAATAATGGCGCAGAGGACCCTTCGCAACTGTCCTTGCATTAGGCATTTTAGGTTAATTTGAAGTGGTGAATGTTACGGCACAGACGTTCTTTTCCTTGCGGCACGGTTGAGGTGTCTATTGGAAGCTATGGCAGGCTGGCGATTGACAAGGTAAGAAGGTTAACGAGGCCTGATGAGGCCCGATTACCTTATCGAGTTCTCTCTTGAAGTCAAAGCTCAAGCGAACTCCAAGTTTTTCCCCATTACAATTGGTAATGTTTCATCGTATGGTCGATGGTGGTAATGTCTGACGGACAATCAATAGTGCTGTTCTGGACGTGATGTCAAAGACACCGGGCGAAAATGCTTTTCGCCCATCGATGTTTTTAGAGATACTAGAGAGAGAGAGAGTGCGTCTTATTTGTATCGGTGAATCCTGACTTGGCAAAGGTGTATGACTCTCTTTATATATATATATATATATATATATATATATATATATATATATATATATATATATATATATATATATATATATATATATATATATTAATATATATATATATATATATATATGCAAGCAGTTTTATGGCTTTCGGATCACGCCTCTTCCACGAAGCCCCACATTGGAGGGAAAGCTGGCGTCGAGGAGGCAGCATTCTCTGCTAAACAAAAAGCAATGGTGGGAACGTTCGAAGCGTAATACACGTCGATATATCAGGAGCGTTTCACTGAACGGAAGGAGACCTCGGGGCCAGGTTATGCTTTTTCACGTGTGACGCAGGACACGCTAGCGAGGATTTACCTCAATTCAAAATATACCATGTCTCATACTTCTGTGAGCAGCTAGTGCATTAACATTGGACTACTTATTCGATATAAAGGAAAGCATATCCACGATTGTAATTAAATTGGTGTTGAAAATGGTGGGGAAGATAACGTATCTTACGGGGGAAATTATACTGAAGCAAGACCGAGAGACGAGCTAGTTGGTACATCAGGCCCGTAGACAGGGGGGGGCTAGGGGGCCCGCCCCCTTCCCCCCCGCAAAATTCGGAAGAAGGTGGTGTTTCACCGAGAATAAATAGTAAAAATAGGTGGTTTTCAAGGTTTTCAACAGGTGCCGCCTCCCCACCCACCCCCCGAAAAAACAATTTCTGGCTACGGGCCTGTGGTACATATACATCTTAAGAACCTTCGAGCGCGAACTGAAACAGGGCCGAAAAGTTGATAGTAGCGCTTGTGTTGTTCCCTATCTTTTCGTCCCTGTTTCAGTTCGCGCTCGAAGGTTCTTAAGATGAAATTATACTTTACAGGGTTCTTAATAGGATGTAAACTACGAAAACATGAATATCACTGTCGCTTCATTCCATCATGACTGCTTAATACACAGTGTTTTATTTTTTTAAACCACGAAGCCCACGCCTTGTGGGAATCGAATTCATGCGAAGCAGTCGGCGAGTAATTGTCTATGAAGAATTTTTTGGCTTCGATCCAAGCGTTAGAGCTGGATCAAAGTGTTTTTGCAAGTGTAGTAGTTGTGTGCACATCCTGGACATACCAGGAACATCAACTACACTGGCCCTTAAAGGGTAACTTATCGTCTGACGTACCGTCAGCGTACACGTTGGAGCAAAGATGTCAGTATTACTGAAACGAACTGCACTTTACGGTGCGACCATGGGAATATTATGCGCAACTTTCGTTAGCGTGTTCCTCCGGGGTCGAGCAACGCTTGAATATAGGTTGCTGAATCATATGAACACGAATGTAATGTTTATTAGACTGCTGTAGAAGCGGAGCCAACGCTGGAATTGACGTTAACTCGACATGATACCTGTATCATACGAGTACATATGTAATGTTTATTGCTCTGTGATAAAAAAAAAAGATAGCGAGCACTGCAACTACAATTGACGTTTCACTGACATTACACGTGCATAGAGTATTTTTTCAAAGCAGTTATATCGCACGTTGCTCTGTAATAGAATATCCGACTGCCACGCAGAATGCGTGGGTTCAATTCCAGCTGCGATCATGATTTTTATTCTTTCCATTCGTCGGGTCAACGCTGCGGATATCGGATTTTCTTACCGCTTTCGCATTTAAATTGCCAATGGCTGCTCTCACTCATCCTGGGCAGACATAAACTGTGAATCACCTGTGGCGCAAACTCGCATACCGCGGCCTATGGTATACTGGCATGTGCGACATGTGTCTGGAGGACATGTGTTTGATGACATACGCGACAGCATTTTAACGCGAGAGCGTTAAAGAGCTCGTTTCGCAGAAATTCAGGCGTTGGCGCCGGCATCGGCGTTGGCGTCGTTGGTATAGTGAGCGAAAAATCTTCATGTTGTCCATGACGGAAAAATTGTGAAAGATGCCAATAAAATAAAAATTTTCAGGTCCGAGTGAGGATCGAACACATGCCGTCTGCGTCGCAAGCAGGTGTTCTACCACAGTGCCACGATATTTGTTGAAACTGCTTTGGAAAAAAAGCACTATATTATTGTCATTTATTAGAAGGAGTCTCCTTAACACATCTTATATTGCGTGGCAGATGCGTGGAATCGCGCCAGGCGTCAAAGCACGTGAACTGAGCAAGGAGTTGGTGTTTTGAAGGCCCAACCATTACAAAACGCTCACACATATTTAGTAATCGTCATCAGCAGCAGAACCATCAACAAAGTGAACACCCACGTAGGTTGGCGTGTTGCCCTACGGACGCTTAGTGAACCTTTCACTGATTCGCGAAACGAATAATTATGGCGTAGTGGCCACTTAACAATTGTGCTTGCAGTAGGGATTCAACGATAGTTTGAAGCGGCCAGTGTTACGCGCACAGTCGTTGGTTTCCTTACGGCACGGTTGAGGCACCGAGAACCGCAGCAGGCTAGCAGTTCAGAAGGTGATGTGCACGAGGCCCGATTACCCTATCGCGATCTGCTCTAGAAGGCCAACCTCAAGCGTCCTCAAATTTTTCATGTTCTTCTTGTCATGACCAGACAGACAGTCGTATTCGTCAAATCCTCTAACCCTCCCATGCCAATTTCGGTATAGAACAAATTAAGGAGACGATCACGAGAGCACCTGGACGTAGGTGGCTAGATAAATAGAGAGACACGTAGATACCTAGATATGTGGATAGAAACGCTCAAAGTGCCTTTGGTTCGTTAAAGGACACTTCGAATTTAATAATGAATTAATGTTCGTTGTGATCAAGGCGTTATCGAAATACTGTGGAGGATCAGCAGCATGGGCGTGCATCAATTTATTTTGCATACTTTAAAGAGGAATACAATATTATTAACTCATACGGCTTTTGAATGGGAGAAAGAAATAAAGAAGCATAAATTTTCAAGTTTATACTTTATAAATTATTTACTTTGACGAGCGGAATGCAAGAAGGAAACATTTCCAGCGTGTTCCTTAACAACGGTCACTGTTGTACAGAACAGTCGAGGAATATTGTTTACTTGATGCCGCGCTACTCCAAAGTTATTCAGCGCGATCTGAACGAGACCTCACGTGGCCTGGGTATCCATTCTGTCCTTTTGGGACACGCTCTTTTCCTTGGCCCGAAGAAGAAAGAGTGGATGAGTAAAGTTCGGGAGTAGCTACACGCAACGCGCTCACGGATGAGAGAGCCGTGCTTCAGCGATGCCGCTGTTGCACTTGCACTGCGCCACTCTCGTGCAGCGTACTCGGGCCGCTCATAAAATATGCATTTATGCGGCGCAGACTCAGGGTTGCCTGCTTGTGCCAAGAAGCCGCTGGACTTGCACCGACGCTACAGGGCCGGTCGTTGGGTAGCCTGAGCGAAGTACGTGCCTCCATCATCCGACATCGTAGCGTGCACCTTGCTAGCGCACCTTTGTCTACTTTGCTTAATTACAACGCGTGGAGAAGTACTAGGGTATATATCACAGGGCAGCTCTGGCGAGAACTTCTGAAAAAGAAGAAATTCGGAGCGTCTGACAGCCAAGAATACGGTCGAAGGTGAAGCGTTCCTGTTTTATACAACACACAAACCTTTATTTATAGGCGTAACTGATTGAAGACAAATGTTATGTGCGCCTTTCGTTTAGACGAACTTTATAGACGACTATAATAACGGTGTTGCAATATATATTGAGAATGACGGTTTGTCTAGTTGATGTAATTACGGCGAAAGCTATAAAACTTGTGCAAATGAAAGCATAAAAAGTTCTGACCTATTTTGGTAAATGCGCCATTCGACGCTTAAGCCTACTTCGCATTTTGTTTCCTTGTTGGTATTCTATATGACATTTTGTTAGCCTTAATTTGGGGCACATTAGCGCAGAAATGAGCACTTTCGGCATTTTGATAATACGTGCTCTTGGATAGACGTCTCCTTTACTTGCCGGCACTGAAACGCCAGTCAATAACGGTAGCGAATAAGAGCGAATATCCCGTTTGTTGTGATAGGGAACACGCATTGTTTCCCTCCGCAATCCTCATGCTGGCGAGATAAAAGAAAGTTACTTCGCACAGTATTTTATCGAAAGACAATAACGAAGGAAAGAGCTGCGGGGAAGCATTACGCAACAAAAGTAAATCCATAAAAACATGGCTCAAGTTGTGATTCTGTAACAGCTTAGTGTGCCATCCGAAGGTGCATTGAGCACATCCCTTCAAACAGGTAACAAGTGGGCGAGCAATGGTTGTGTTTAAGTTAAGAGTTATATTAGATACACGAAATATCAGAGCATAGCCTGAATCGTGATAATGACCAGTTTGCTGTCAGGATAATTAACGAAATTTGATTGAACGAGCAAATAAAACAGCAGACACTTCTCTTGTGAGCAGCTGGAATTGTTTCGGCGCATGATTGAGCAGATCACAATTCCGCGCTTGCTTGTACGTGGCCTCTAAGATCAGCTCCGGGAGTGCGCCAAACACGAACTCAATTATAGGAGCACACCAAGGAACACGCACGCTGTCGTGTGAGAGTTCCACAGCCAGACACCTAAGTCGAAGTTTATGGACACGTCTCAATTATTTTCCAGCTTTTTAAGGCGAAAGCCTTACATGCCTCACCAAACGTGAAAAGGCAGTAGTGAAAAAAAAAACACCATCATTGATGTCACAGATGTCACGGGTCGCCAATATTTCTGACGTCATAATGACGTAATTATGACGTACCCATGACGTCACGCCACCTCACATCGAATATTGACGTCATCACATCGTAGTTGCGTCGAAGGTGAATCGACCCCGCGGGGGGCCCCGCAAAACCACGCGAGGTGCACAAAGCTTACAATGCCTTGGATCCCGGAGGGTGTGCGAAACAACGTTGGGTAAAGAAAACTTACTGGGTCCCGGAATCACTGCACTTTGGTTGGTTGGTAGCAACTTTATTGTTCGCCACAATCGGCTGAGAAGAAATATGCTTCTCGCCCTCAAAGTAGTCTTAGGCAAATGCAATACGGGACGCGAGACTTTTCTTCGATAGGGTCACATGTGCATAACAGTTACGATGAAATTATTTTACTGGTAATGGCCGCGTTACAGATAGATACCTGAAAAAATAACTAATTTGCTAAGAAATCTCACTATGTGTTCAGGAGTATAATTCATGTTTACTTGAGATCAACGAAAGAATGTTGTTCGATTATGCAACGTGTGCTAATGACACTTTTCCCGGTTTGTCTTGTAAGGAAGGGAAACAAAATAGCAGAATCCGGGAATGTTGTCGGTTTGTCTAATAACCTGATCTAAAAGAAAAAAATGCCGCGCTTCACGTTAAATTACAACATGAAATATCGAATTTCCCAACGAATAAGATACGGTGCCTGACACTGTGGCAGGCTAAAAAAACGGCAAATCCCACACACTGTGGTAATCGATGTAATGCGAAACAGCCAGAAAGGTGCAAATCATGCTGTACATAACATGCATGTCATGATCAACATGTTAGGAACTGTCATTTATGTTCGTCATAGTCACATTACGCAATACCAATTTTAGTAGTATGTATCAAGCTAGCGAAACGGATGTGAGCGCTCCATGACCATGACATGTAAATAACGTTGTACATGACATGCATGTCACAATTTTCCTGTTACCACCTGTCATTTATGTTCGTCATATGGACACGTCACGCAATACCAAATATTCTGTCTATCAAGCTAGCGAACTGGCCGCGAGCGTGCCATGAGCGTGGCACGCAAGTCATGTTGCACATGACATATCATGATTTTCATATTGCCACTTGTCATTTATGTTTGTCATAGTCACGTCATGCAATACCGAACTTGCGAATCAAGCAAGCGAATCGGCCGTCAGCGCGCCATGAGCGTGGCATGTAAGTGATGTTGTACATGACATGCACGTCATGATTTTGAGATTACGAGCTGTCATTTATGTTGGTCATGAAGAAATGTCTCATCATACCAACTTTTGGATATGTCAAGTTAAGGAAACGACCGAAGGAGTGCCATGGCCTTGGCGTGTAAACAATAGCGTTTATGACAAGTTAGACATGATTTTCTTGTTATGACCAGTCATTCCTGTTCGTCATACAGTCATGTTATGCCATACCAATTTTCGCATAAATCTCATTAACGTATGGTCTGGAGAGCACAAAGTCGTAGGCGGCTAGATAGATAGATAGATAGATAGATAGATAGATAGATAGATAGATAGATAGATAGATAGATAGATAGATAGATAGATAGATAGATAGATAGATAGATAGATAGATAGATAGATAGATAGATAGATAGATAGATAGATAGAGATAGATAGATACGCTAAAAGTCGCTAAGAAATGCTGCGCATTTAACCTGCCCAATTTTCGTGTTATTGATTAAATACTGCAGTCTACGTCGCATGCGAACACCTGGAAATAATATGATAAGCTTCTTTAGCCGCCTGCATACTGAATTTATTTATCGGGTTCATTATAGCTGAGTTTTTTTCTCCCTGAACGACAGCAGGTATTTTAGGATCTGAATATTAGTATAAAACATTTAAAGCCAATATTTTAAGGAGATGACAACGCCAAGACGGTAACGACCGGTTCGTAAACGTGTGCCGCGGGAAACAGGTCTTGAAAAAACAGCTCTGCACAGCAGATCGGTTTCCAAACACGCTCGATTCGCAGAGCTTCTACGCGCATGATGCGTCTCGTACTTGTATGCTGCTCGTGAAAGATTGTCTCATGGGTTGTTGTCGCATATTCAGGGGTGCCGACCTGACTGCAGCGAGCAAGCCAACCATGAATTTCATGCATTCATTATTATTACCGACGTGCCTAATAGCCGCTCCTCAAAACTTGCACACACGATCGCATTTCGGGTTTCGTCAGAATCTTTGTCAAGTTATTCGCGGCTCGTCCCTTCATAGTCTTATTACAGCCAAGCCGAATAAGTTCTCACGGTTGCTGCGTAAGATCTTCTGAGTCTAGAAAGCAAAGTCTTGAATCTTGTGTGGACAGACTTCAGGTGAAATAATCTAAAGCGGCACAGCGGTTGCTTATTAGTTTAACTGCATGAAATAGTGCTGCATATATTAGGTCCACAAAAATATGCAGTCATCTTTCTAGTGGAACTAACCAATAATTATATAGTATGAATTGAAACAAGACATAGTTTCACAGATATTATACGCGAATTCGGTGTACTACAATGTGGCTGAAAAAAGTAGGCCAGTACTTTGTTGTTTTTGTCAGCCCCATAACTCTATATATTTCAACCCGGCGGTTCATTTCTTGGAAGAACCGGCTTCACTGCGTCCGATGTTTCATACGATAGAAAACTAACGGTCTTTGCTTTAACAATCCTGATATTTCAACCGTCTCCACGCAACCACGTTACGGATTCTCCTCCTCCTATTCCAAAGATTGTGAGTGCACGTGGGCCACAGGTGTATAAACACTGCCAAGGAAAGTAGTCACTGTCTAGACTATGGAGGTAGTCAAGGCAGCCATATGTGTGTGCAGACTTCCCCATCTCAGCGCCCCCCCTCCCTATTAAGTCAATGTATGGGGCAGACTATGTGCCCCCCCCCCTCTTAGGTGACTACGGTGGCGCCCCCCCCCCCCGCCCCCCCCACCTTGTTCGCCTCGTGCGCACGCCTACGAAGGCAGCGTCCGACAAGGGATGCCACTGGGCAGAGCAACGACAGTATAGATTAACTGTTCTTAGCTAAATTATCGTGCCTAGTCATATTAGAGCGGGCTAAAAGGCTTTCATGCGGGTCTGAGACCGCGTTTACTGCAGAGGACGTTGCGCTGCTGCGTAACGCCAGACATCGTTCTAAATAATGAAACGCAGTATTCACTTATACTTATTGACCGTGTGTTTGAAAACGCAGACCATGGAAAATAAGTGGATTTCATTTATGGACGTTTTTTCCAAGTCTCTTCCTGCTTTCTATTCATTCAACATCTTTTTCTACAAATTCAGGAAAAGCTTCCGGTGAAGAGCTCTTTGTCGTTCAGGTAGCGTAGACTTTCAGCGAGCTCGATCGTTGAGAGGACATTTAGAGAAAGTAGAAACTCATTCTTAGCGGAGGTTGAGATGAAGAGCCAAAGAAAAGCAAGAAGTGTTGAATATGTATATATCTGCTACTTATAGCTTCCATGCGAACCCAGAGTTAACGTCAGTGCTTTATTCTGGCCTTGATGGTGGATCGGAATGACATTAGTGCCATTTCGCTTCATTCACCGTCGCAGAGGAACTCGCGGCATGTGAATTTAGATTCTCGCACTGAAAAGTCATTAGTACGTTCAAGGACATAATGAAAAAAAAACCTGTATGGTTGCATTAATAAAAAATATGAACTGTAGTCGATACGGAGCGCTTTATAACAATTACATTACTCCAGGTCATTGTTGTTTATACTCCAATATTCCATTGCACGTTTTATAGGGGTATACCTGGCCGTTAGGGTGATATTTTCGGTATTATCTGTAGAAACGTAATGCCGCGAATAGCAGTGGACACGAACCATCTTTGCAGCGGCAGGCTAAACGTGAAGGAGCATGTCTTGTGAAATGTGAAGGCACAGCTGATTGATGAAGCTGATATCTTATAACTAATTTACATGTGGGATATGAGAGATTGTTGAACCGTTGCACATAAGTAAAGACCAGCACTTACAGATCAGTCAGCCGCCCATCGCCCTCATCGAGAAAAAAAGTTACTTTTCTAAATATTTATTTTATTTTATCTGTCTCGATTTTTCGGTCACGGACAATATGATGATTTTTCGCTCACAACCAACGACGCCGACGCCAGAATTTCTGCGAAACGAGCTCTTTAACGCTGTCGCGTTAAAACCGGCGCGAGGGCCGAAAAGTGGCGGAGCAGAAGTGAAGTGCGACTGCTCTCGACGGTGATCCGCCCCCCTTTCCATACATGAATTGGCATCCTGAATCTGCGAAAGACAAAACCGCGTATACCTCAGAACAGGCGCGCACGAAGACGTAAAGAGCAATGCGCGAAATAATTGGAACGAAAGAAAATCAAATATAGGCCACCCTGTGTAAGACCGGAAAGCAAATAAATGCAGCGAAAGTGGATATCTGACGTGACAACCCGCAGGTGTGACAAAATGGCGCATGCGCACCTCGTTTGAGCAGCGTGTTTCTCTTGGTTGGTAGCATACCACTTGTTGGCCTGGCAACACTGATCTTCTTTTGAGCGAAGAAAGAGCGTTTCCGCATGCCGCCACCATTCGCTGTCCACACGACTCCTAGTATCTGAGGAAAATGTGGCACGCGCTTTTTCTTTTACCCGAGAAACTCGGCAGTGCTTCGGCGACGGTCGCAGTAGCTGGCAGCTTCTATGTGTGGCTACTTCGGCTTGTCGCCTTATTTTGTTCTGCGGTATTGGCCGCGAAGCCTCCATCAATCATGCGCCCGTTTCCAGAGGGCGTCAGGTTGTAGCGCCGGTGACGAGCCGATAGCAAGCAGCTCCAGCGGAATTTCGGACCTTAGGAAGAGAATATGATACACATCCGGTACTAGGAAAATGATTCTCGCTAAGCCTCTATTCATAGACTCAGCGGTTCGATGAGGCCACGGCTTGGGCTTTCAAGAAGATTCTCATGACGTCTTTGCAAGATTTAGCCCTAGTTATTGGCTATAGAGTGTGTTCTTCAAAAGCTCAGAGATGGAAGTAGACGACGCAATCGAAGGCCTGCTGACGCATACGCTGCCTAGCCTAGCCATTTCCGCAGCCTCATAGATTTCGCGTATCGTCTGGTCCCGATGACGCTTAACCAAGCCGAACAAATTTCTTTCTGCGTTATCGCAGAAAAATTGATTTTCTTCAGAACGCTTGTACACGTGAAGTTCATGGCGCGCCAACACGATGATTATGTATTCATAGGTTTTTACTGTTTTATCATTTTATCGTTCCTCCTATTCTTTGTCAGATACTGCACAAGTATATATTGCGCGGTTCTAGCAAATAAATCTAGTTGAAAGTCAGCGCCGCCGTCTGTGTCCTTCTTTTACTTGTCCTCCGTTTTTAGCGCTGTTTTTATGTGAATTTAGTTCTAACTTATTGGAGAAAGGGTATACTGAAAATCAGGAGCTGTGGTACTAATGATGGCTATTTTCTGCTATTCCGACTAAAAATATATGTACCAGGCGTGCGAACTATCATCTCTTTTTTTTTCCCGGGAGAAATTCGAGCAATTTGGAAGCATGTAAAATAGAAAACAGCAAACAGATTATTCCCTTTCACTGCCTATACTGATGCAGTCCATTCTCAGATAACACGGAAACAGTCGCATAACAATATAAGAGGTAAACACTCTTTTAGGAATGCTTAATATGTTTAGCTGGCCTAAGACAGAAAATGCATCTCAAGATGATGAAGGTATTGCATAAAATTATATTTACCTTACGGGAGCTCATTCTGATGAGTAATTCAGCCCAGAAGTGTGCGAAATATGGTGATTGCTTTCTAGCTAAGGTGTATTCATCGAGCTACATTCCACGGGAAGCGTTGGTGCGCAAAGAAATTCCCGAATGGTTTGGATTTGAAACCACAAACTTACACTGTTTTTACTGAGAACAAAGTAAATGTCAGGTAGGTAACGCGCTTGTTTAAATAGCACGGTCACATTGTCGGACACGCACACAACAAATTTGAAGGTGAAGGAGGCATGCTGTTGACCGTGTGACGCTTACCATGCTAGGAAGAAGAGCCGCAATATTTTCTCAGTCATTTTAACTGAATCGTGCAATTGGATGGATCGCCCACAATCGTATTCCACATTACTTCCCGCTGGTTCGAACTAGACTTACTTCGAAGACGTGCAACGCACCCGTATTCCTGATCTATCTTGATGATAACACGAATTAATTTGCAACGAAGGGTCGGCCACATAAATGTCACATGGATGTGGGGCGCTATACTAAACTATAAGTAGTATAGTATAGCTATAAAGTATAGTATAGCTATATTGCTATACTACACTAAACGCTGCAGCTTCATTCTCATCAACGACCGAAATCACTTCACAGCAATGAATATGCGCTAGTCGCCAATAAAATCCAGCAGAGACAGCAAAGATATGCTTTTATATGTCTTACCTCAGGTGCATCAAATGTCCTACCTGCCTATTATGTTGAGCTTCAATCGAAGGTTGCGGCGACCATTGCCGCCAATCCAGACGGGAACAACTAACAGCCCAAGACAGCCATCCCGACTAGACTATGTACGTGTTAGGTTCTGAATGACCCCGCGTACTTTGACCAAACAACTTTCATTCTAAGTGTGTTCAAATATTTGCGGTGTGTATTCCTCATATATTCTACGCCATTCGTTGGTACAGCGCGCAAGTAAGAAATTGAAAGACAGAAAAGAGCGCGTTGCTTACTCAATCATTTCCGAGCTGTACCTGCACAATTAAGAAAGAACGAACTCGGCTAGATTTCGATGTTGCCTGGATCGCAAACACGTAATGTGACTGCATGGTCTAGCTAAGTTGCGTGCAATAAGCTGACATTTCTGTGCATCAGAAACACTGGCGGCGAGTCTACGAGTTCCTTGCTGATGTAACTGGGAATGTCTCAATTGCAATACCTACTTTTTTATCCCGTCATGTATAGGTAGCACCGCCAACAGACGGCTCGCAGCCGGTGCTTGATGTAGTGCATAAGGGCCCATGCCATAAGGGCCATTGACCCAACTCTACATAATTGAGATCTATGATGGAAACTAAGACGATAACATGGAAACTTTCCATTTCTTAGACAGCACCACCTTTTCAGCCCACCAGTTTTCCAAAAAAAAACATGGCGTCCGTGACGTCAGTGTGTGGCCGCTAACACGCAGTTTAGTTCTCCGCAAAAGACATACTCGTAATAGGACACTGAACAATCGAAATGTTTCTAAAATAAACACTGAACAATCGAAACGTTCCTGAAATAAAAGGCGGGCCACTGCGCTGACAAAAGAGGTCAATTACCGAAGAGGACAGTTTTCACCACGGGGGCGAGGTGTGTATAATTTCATGCGCCCTGCGCAGCTCGCAGCGTGAATATACGAGTCCTTCGGGAAAAGTGCCAATTTCCATATTTTCCCGATCACCACCACCTACACACTCACCGTCCCCGTCCACCCCATAGCACACCATCTTCCCAACCATCGGCGTGGCTCCGTGTTTGGATCGTGAACTGGATTAGCTGACTCACTCAAACCACCCTGTTTTTCTTGCAGATAGGTTTTCGTGGTAGTCTGTTTAGACCTTCGCTTTCTTAAAGCAGAGCAGTTTTGGCGCTGGTTAAAAACTTTGTTTGGGCGTTTGCCCCACAGCGTGACCAGCACTTCATGAAAGAAATTAAGCTAGCCCACTTTATTGCATCTTCAATCATATCGTGATCAGTAATTGTCGTTGCTCATTCACATTATAGAAAGATGCTGGTAACAATTATACGATTGTGTTTGACGTCAATACGTCTTGGGCGACGAGTTCACTAGTACTGAATAATTTGCATTTTATCTTGATACGTTTTATTCGAGCCGCATTAGCCTTTACGAAAGCTTGTCTACAGAGAACGCTTAGTTTATTACAAGCGAATGGATTGTTCCTTCAATGGAAAGTGTAAAACAAGGTTTCTTGCTTCCATATATAGGAGAAGAAGAAGAAGAGAAACTTTATTCCTTCTGTAACAATATATAAAGGTGGTAAGAGCAAAAGGCACAAAGGCCCGCCAGAGCCTCTTGCTCCGTTCACAGATTTGGCTCAATAAAACAACAAATTATGTGCACAAAAGAAGGATATGGAACATTACCATAGTAGAACATAATACAACAAAACAGCAAAGCCAACTGGCATACATTAGTAACACATATGCAAAAGTTGAACACATTGTGCGATTTCAAGTTACCATCTTGCATACTCGTAATATAATTAAATGAACACCCATCGCTCCAGGAAATATCATTGTATTAGTCGACAGTAAATGAGATTTGAAAGAATGAAATGTGAAATCAAAATTGAGGAGATCAGCAGATTTCAGGCCATTAACATGCATAAAACAGTTATACGAAATGACTTTTAATAATACGTCACAAACATAAGTAGCACTCCATTGATGCAAAACATAAGTAGCACTCCAGTAATGCAAAGGCCGCTCCCACGCAGGGACAGGGAGGCCTAGCCTCTCCGCCGCGTCGTGGGCCTTCTGGACAACCTTGAGTTGTAGGAGGACCGGGCTCTTCAGCATGGAGTGAAAGTCAGTTGCAGACAATTCTTGATGTTTTCCCTGTAAAGAGGGGCACCTCCAGAGCATGTGGCTAAAATCACTGCCATCGTGGCAGTGCGCACAAAGCGCTGAAATGTCGGAGTAATGACTGTAAGTGTAGGGACTAGGTTATGTTCCCGTCTGAAGCATGCGAAGGGAGATTGCCTGTGGCCTAGACAACTTTTCGTGTGGCAGTGGAAAGGACCTACGACCCATTTGATAGTGTTTTGTGACCTCATTGAATGTAGTCAAATGTCCCTAAAATGGAGGCCGGCGGCTGATTCTGTTTGAGCCGCGCAAGTCCCGGCGCTGTAAGAGAAACATCGCGCCTTGGAGTGGGCTAGCTCGTTGACATTGGAAAGGCCCTCGACCTTCCAGCCAAGGTGAGCAGGGAACAAGTAATAGTGTGGTGGGTGAGTTCCTTGTGAGCGAGATTTCTAAAAACTTCCTTGGACACGGAACCAGACGCCAAGGCCTTAGCAGCGGATCTAGAGTCAGTATAAATATCAGTTATCTGCGGATGGAGGAGAGCTAGTACGATGACCATCTGCTCCACTTTCTGAGAAGAAGTGGTTCTAACCGACGCTGGGGATCGAATCCGACCCTTAGTAGCTGCGCATACTACTGCAAAGTGAGCGGAAGCGCCGTACTGGGCGGCATCGACAAAACAGGAAACAGAGGAGTGGGCGTGAGCGTGAGCTAAAAGAGAGGATGCTCGAGCAACACGCCAGCGCACGTTGTACTGTGGGTGCATAGTTCGTGGAAGGGGAGACACTGATGCAAGAGCGCATGCTATCGGCAAGATGCGTGTTTTGCACTTCGAGCGTCAGGGCGTTCGAGGCCAGTGTGAACCAGGATCTTTCTGTTCGAAGATATAACTGAAAGCTAGGCAACCTGTGTCGTTTGCTGAGCCTCGATAAATTCTTCAAGCCTGTTATGGACTCCAAGTTTCACAAGGTTTTCCGTGCTTGTACGCATATGAATGCCAAGGACTCTCTTGATGCTCGTCCGTGTGAGAGTGTTCAATTTAATCCTCTCGTGGAGTTGCCACTTGTGCATGGATGCGACATGGGTTATGTGGCTCATCAAAAATGCATGGAACAGTCTGAGGAGGTCGTCGTCCAGAAGACCACCCCGACTGTTGGAAATTCGAGAGATTAATCGGATGACCCCTTCCGCATTGGAAGTCAGACGGTCGATCGTGCGGCCGTTTTGTCCATTGGCTTCGATGATCATGCCCAGAACGCGTATGAAGTCCACCCTCGGAATCTGCGGCCCCGATGCCGTGTGCAGCCTAATATCGATGACGGCTAGTGGTTTCCAGATTTTGGGTTTGGGTCCCCTCTCGTGGGTCAATATAAGAGAAGTTCGGACTTTGATGGTGTGATCTTGAGGCCCATTTCCTTCATGTAGACTTCAACACAGTCGACGGCCTCTTGAAGAGAGCTCTACACGCAGCCCTCCAAGCCACCAACACTCCATATGGTGGTGTCGTCCGCGTAGATAGCGAACTTGATGCCTTCTTGGCTTGAGAGCTCGGCAGCAAGGCCGCACATGTTGAAGAGTAGCGGGGAGACGACGGAGCCCTGTGGGGTGCCGAAGGGACCTGGATCATAGTGCTCAGACTTGAGATCCCCTAGCTCGATAGTGGCTCTTCTGTCCCTGAGGAACGAGCTGGTGAACTTGTGAAAGTTGGCTCCTAAGTTGAGGCGAGGGATAGAGGCAAGTATATGGGAGTGCGGAAGTAATAGGGAAAAAATTACAGCATATCCCGCTAAAGGGAACCATGTGTAGCTGCGAAGCAGCGGGCGCTGACGCTTACACTGGCGGCGGAGTTGACGCTGGCGCTCATCGCGGCATTGCGCAAGAGAGAAACCTGGGGAGGCGCAAAGTACGCAGTGATGAACCGGTGTTTTCTACTGGAACATGTCAATTGCTTCTAATGGGCAATGAGAGACAGAAGACTCCAATTGGACACAGAGACCCGCTGTCCGCTTTTAGTTAACGTGCACGCTGCGAATTTTTATTGCTCAATAACGCACAGGAAAAATCTCCCACCGGCACTACCTTGCAGGACAAGATCAAGTGCCTATGTATACGGGGTGGCCAGTGAACGGTTGTGCAGCGCGCGCAGTCGGTTTTTAAAGATGATAGTCTTTCTTGGGATACTTTAACGTAACAATTTTCGTCTGTCTGTCTATCTGTCACCCGATTCAGCTATGGAGATGGGTCGCTCAGGAGCGAGCCGGATCTTTTGAGCGGCTCTTTTAAAAGAACGAGTGATCCGCGGATCAGTAAAAGTGAGCCGCGGTTTTTCGGCAGATGGCTCACTGAGCCAACTGAACCGACTGAACCAAATGATCCGTGGTTCTCTCTCGTTCACTGAGCGGTGGCTCCCTCTCGCTCAGTCAGCGGCGGCTCTCTCTCGGTCAGTGAGCGGTAGTTCTCTTGGTTCTCTTTCGCTCCCTGATCGTCGGTTCTCTCTCACTCAGTAAGCGGCGGTTTCTCTTTCGCTCGCTCAGCGTTGGTTCTCTCTCACTCAGTAAGCGGCGGGTCTGTTTCGCTCGCTGAGCGTCGGTTCTCTTCCAACGCCACTGGGCGTTGTTGGTTGAACCGCTCCGTTTCTCGTTCCGTTGACCGCTGCGGTCGGACTCGCTTCTCGCTCGCTGTGTGCGGTGCGCGTGGCGGTTCATCGTGAGCTGGTGCAACTTGTAGAAGACGAACAGATGAACGTAGTTTACGGCATGGTTTTCATTAGTGTACCGTAAAATCGCGAGCAAGCACCCCCCCCCCCCGCTCTACGGCGAAGAGTAGTCCGACAAGATTCGGAAAGGGGGGGGGGGGAGGGGGGGGGCTTGCTCGGTCATGGATTAAAATTCAATATGGCGGTGGAAGAGACGCTAAAAATAAAGAACGCACATTAGTGCTACTAATGCAATGCTTTATAAAATACGCATACATTCCCTGTTTTCATTTGCCCTTGTCGGGCGAATAACAACAATGAATGAAACAGTGAAAATGGTGGGAGGGGAGAAGGGGACGCATATTTGCAATCTCCTGAAGAAGGGAGGTTGGCGCTTTCTCGGGATTTCGCGGTGGTCATGAAAATGTCACCCATATAATCCACTCAAGTGCTTTTCTGAGCGTGCATTATTATCACGTCAATAAAACGAATAATATCTTGTGCTGAAACAGGATTTCATTTTATTTCGTTCTGGTGCATGATACATTATCATGACATGATACTAAGTTGAGTTTTGATGTGTTTGAATAGACCGCACAGATACTTTTCGATGTCTTTGTTTCAATGAGTAAAGTGACGTCTTCCAGAAAGGCGTCCCACTCACAGTTCAACACGATAAAACTAATTGCTTGATTTAAGACAAGTGGACACAAGACAGCGATTGAAGCACGCGAGTGCTCCTCTCCGGATAGTTCTTTTGCTTGAAAGCAGATCCCGCATCCACTCTCCAAATGACTCAGAATTTTGCAACTTTTTTTTATACGGGCAACGCGAACCAATTACGCCAAACTTCTATCCTAGCAAGTGTCCACCCTAGTAAATAAAGCCCCTGCAAGGTGCTTT
The DNA here is from genome assembly GCA_030522465.1 of Rhipicephalus appendiculatus. Lineage (NCBI taxonomy): Eukaryota > Metazoa > Arthropoda > Arachnida > Ixodida > Ixodidae > Rhipicephalus > Rhipicephalus appendiculatus. The sequence continues at coordinate 49,920 of JALIZH010026882.1, forward strand.
ACTTTTGCTTGTTGCCGAAGGTATCATTATGCGTCCAAAGGCAATATTTTAGCTCAACACGAGCTTTTATACGGCAAGTGTCGCAGCATTTTTAATAACATATTAAAAGTGGTTAAGCTATAGACATTTTTGTCACGAACTAGCGCTCAACGAAGCGCACGTCGCCGATTTCAAACGGCGGCGTGAAATCCAGGCGTCGGTTTGTCGCGACAGAGCGCAGACAACGAAAAATTACACCATCTCCCGCTAAAGGGAACCATGTGTAGATGTGAAGCAGCGGGCGCTAACGCTTACACTGGCGGCGGCGTTGACGCTGGCGCTATCGCAGCGTTGCGCAGGGGAGAAAACTGGGGAGGCGCAAAGCACGCAGTGATGGAACGGTGTTTCCTACTGGAACATGCCAATAGCTGCTAATGGGCAGTGAGAGACAGAAGACTCCGACTGGACACAGAGACCCGCAGTGCGCTTTTAGTTAACTAGCACGCTGCGAATTTTTATTGTTCAACAACGCACAGGAGAAATCTCCCACCGGCACCACCTTGCAGGTCAAGATCCACTGCCATATATACGGGGTGGCCAGTGAATGGTTGTGCAGCGCGAGCAGTCGGTTTTGAACCAAGAAACTCGCTAGCAGACGCTGCCTGCGTCGGCGTCGCGAGGCGAGAGAAGGGGGGGGGGGAGCGTAGGAGAGGAGAGAGAGGGGGGGACGCGCATGCGCAGAGGGGCGGGCAGGTATGCCTAGAGGAGAGAGGGGGGAAGTAGGAGAGGAGAGAGAGGGGGGACGCGCATGCGCAGTGGGAGTGTGGACGCCGCGGGCAGGGATGCCTAGAGGAGAGAGGGGGGGGAGCGTAGGAGGGGGAAGGGAGGCGCATGCGCAGTGAGGGTGTGGTTGCCGCGGGGAGGGATGCCTAGAGGAGAGAGAGGGGGGAGAGGAGTTTTTTATTTTTTTAAAAGGATTGCGCATGCGCAGTAAGGGAGGCCACGCGGCACACCACCACCACCACCGGACTAAGCTTCGCCATAAGATGCTTCACATCTAAAAAGAAGCATCAAAAGACACCGCGTGCGCCCTCCTCTTGCCCTCGAAACGGCCGTCGCCGCGCCATCAAGTGCTCTCAGTTCAAACGCCCGAGCGATCTTCCCCCATGGATTGAAGTGAACCGGTGAGCCGTTCAACTGACCCGGTTCACCTAAGTGAGCGGAGCCGTTCGGAACCACTCACCTAAGTGAGCCGCTTTGCCCATCTCTATTCAGCTACTCGGCCAAAGTTTAACCACTTTCTAAACGCCCAGCCATCTTGAACTGGCGTTTGCATTCATACTTGTGAACATATTCGATCAAAAAGCAAATACTACGCATATCTGAGGCGGAATATTAATATGTAAGTATCAGGTCGTGTGTTCTTTTATTAGAAAATATGTAGATACGTAATTCTAAAGACTCTAGTGTTTTTAGGCTGCGCTGAAAATGCGGCGCTGTGCACGAACTGCCACGCTTTGCACGAAAAAGCCCTATGCCGACGAATAGGTGCTGCCGCTGGCAGTGGCCCTTGGTTGAGCACAAGCTCATGTTTTAGATGCGAAGCAGCTTAAGGCCGAGTTCAATCCGGTTGTGGTGGTGGTGGTGTGCTTCCTGACCACCCTTACTGCGCATGCGGAAATCCTTTAAAAATACAAAAAACAACTCCTCTCCCCCTCTCTCTCCTCTAGGCATCCCTCCCCGCGGCGACCACACCCCCACTGCGCATGCGCGTCACCTCCCCCTCTCTTCTCTCCTACGCTCCCCCCCCTCTCTCCTCTAGGCATACCTCCCCGCGGCGTCCACACACACACTGCGCATGGGCGTCCCGCCCTCTCTCTCCTCTCCTACGCTCCCCCCTCTCTCGCCTCGCAACGGCGAAGCAGGCAGCGTCTACTAGCGAGTTTCTTGGTTGAAAAAACCGACTGCTCGCGCGGCACAACCGTTCACTAGCCACCCTGTATATATAGGCACTGGAGCTTGACCTGTAAGGTAGTGCCAGTGGGAGATTTCTCCTGTGCGTTGTTGAACAATAAAAATTCGCAGCGTGCGCGTTAACTAAAAGCGGACTGCGGGTCTCTGTGTCCAATCAGAGTCTTCTGTCTCTCATTGCCCATTTGCAGTGATTGGCCATGTTCCAGTAGGAAACACCGGTCCATCACGTGCTTTGCGAGGAGTGTGGAGAGGGTTTGCGCATGCGCAGTAAGGGTGGTCCGGACGCACACCACCACCACAACCACCACCACCGGACTGAAGTCGGCCTTAAGCTGCTTCGCATCTAAAAGCTATCCTAGTCCAATATATGAGGGAGGCAGTCGTAACCAATACCATACGACAGTGCCGGTCACGTATAGCTCCCCATTCGTAGGAAAAACGCCGTGTCAAAGTTGCGATCCCCGTCGTCCCGTCATGAAGTGCTCGTCGACTTGCGCGAGGGCAGAGACAGCACGGCAGGAGCGGTTGACGGCACACGGATGCGCTACCGTGTGCAACGCCGTTGGGAAGGACGTCGCGGCAAACCCAGCAGTATGGGGCCGGAACTCCCGAGGGCCAGGGTCAGGCCACGATCCACGAAGACCGCACGAGGTAGGCGTTGTCAACGAACCTTGGATGGGCCACCGGAACTCGACCTTGGACAGGCCCCGGGACAGGAACTGGCAGGCACGTCCTGTCCAAAGCCCGCCTCAAGAACGCCGGCAGAAGCTCGTGTTCTCGAGCGGCGCACCGCTTCGTCTGTCGTCGTCGCTTCCACCCGCGAGCTACCCGCACGTTCCCCCGGAGCTCGTTCCTTCTTTTCCTTATCTTCTTCCGTTGTTTTCTTGCAACCTCCGTGCCACCTGCCCTCCGCTCGTCTTCATCAGTTTTGTTTTTCACTTTCGTGACGCTTTCAAGTCCCTTACATTCACAACACACGCCTCACACACACCACGTTTGTGCCCTTTCCTCACAATATCCCCCTCCTCAAGAAAGTTGTTTGGGGGAAAAACAACTTTTCACAAGCGCACGAGGGGGGACTACACAAAAACAACAAATATTAAAGAGACATTCTTTATAGGTGCTCAGTCCCTTAGTCGAAAGGTGGCTTAACATAAAAAAATTATACCGCCACTGAATGCTAACGGGTGAAGGAGTGAAATGCGGCTGATGTAGTCGGCACCTATGTTGTCGGTGCCCTTATTGTACTCGACCACGAAGTCGTACTCCGTAAGCGAGAGACTCTAGTGGAGCACTCGGCTCCTAATTTGTTTTGCGGAGTTTATTTAAGTGAGTGGTCAGTGGACGAACCAGTTTCCGAAGAGGTACACATGAAACTTTTGAATGTCCCACACAAGAGCCAGGGCTTCTCTTTCAATAGTTGAGTAACGTGCCTCTCGTACGAGGAGTTTACGGCTTGCGTAGGCTACTGGATCCAACATGCCTTCGTGACGCTTCATTAAAACGGCTCCAAGACTGGATGAAGATGCATCCGTGCGCAACATGAATGGCTCTCGTAAGTCCGGTGATCGCAATACAGGACCCGATGATAGTAGACGCGGTAGTTTTACAAACGCTTGTTCGTGGCATTCTTTCCAGAAGACCTTATTAGGATCTCGCTTCCTAGTGAGTTCCGTTAGAGGTGCTACCACAGCCGAGTAATTGGGGACAAAATCCCGGTAATAACCAGTTAAACCAAGAAAGGAGCGAACTTCTTTCTTCGTCTGTGGTCTCTTTGCCACCTGAATCTTCTCGAATGTCTCAATGTTTCACCTCTCACTGCTTGGCTGTACCATATGATGACTTGGTCATTTAGAGCGCCTCTTGACAGTATTTGCGGATTGAGACACTGCTTCATATTACACATTAAAGTTCATTGCTTTTGACATGCGGTTTTGTATTTATCCACTAGCGAAATAAAAATGTCGACTAAAAGAAAAAAAGCAGTAACCGCCTCGAGTGGAAGTGTTACATTGTGAATGACGGATGCTGATGCGTCCTCTGATCTATATTATTCCTGCTCATACAAGCAACCACAAAGGTTGTGTGTATGTTGCAGGAAAATGCATTATGCAGAAGTTCGTTGTTTTGAATGTTTCGTTTAGTACATTTAAGTAAGGCTTGACATTCTTGGAAACTGACACCAGTCCGGCATTGCTGGTCGTCTACATGGTTGTCAGTCCTCTCCCGTCAAAACGCTGAGTTCTAGCCGACAGGAGGGAGAAGCTTAGGACTGCCAATCGCTTTGCGGGCACTAACTACAGTCTGGTTTGACTGGATAGGTCCGTAATGCCTCCATTTTCCTTCAAAAGCAGTGTTTTTAGTGCTAGTAGGCAGGCCGTCGGCTGGAGACAGCTCCAGACGAACACCTTTCCTCACCCATTCCAACTAAAACGGATACATCCGGACAAATATCAGGACGACACGTGCGAATTGTGCCAGGAAGGAGCAGCAACACTCAAAGACTTGTTGTGGGAGTGTAGTATAATTATCAGAATGATGGGAGGTACTCCGGTGACCCTGTCGTCGAGGTGGGCCGCCATTCAGCGCAGCTCAGACCTCGGCATCCAAACGTGAGGCAGTCCAGCAAACTCGTGAGGCGGCGTTGAGGCAAGGCCTTGAGGTTCACCTGCCCGTCCGAGAGAACCAAGTTGCGGCGAATAGTGACCGAATTAACTAGACTTTGATGCCATTAAACAATGTATATGCTGGTCAGGACCAGGGAACTCGTCCGAAGCATCCGGTTTTCCGCATTAACGAGGGTCGAATCAACGAGCTCTTACGGTATTCGTAGCAGAGGGAACTGCATCATCACCGCTTGCATAGGGTATGTTGCCGTATGCTAAGAACTAGTTCATTGTTTTCAACCTGGTTTGCGTCCATTTGTACTTATCAGATACGTTAAATAGAATGCTCTTCCTAAGAAGGATCGATTCTTGAGCGCTTGTGTTGTCGTCTTCGCCTCTCCTGTCTTTGTGTTCAGTGATTTTTTTTACAATGCTTTCCGCTGATTATTAAACAGGGACGTGAAGCGGTGCATCAGTTTTGGTCATCCTGTAATTGAACGGGTGTTTTCTGTGATGTCCTAGCGAAGCACCTTACGTGCGCCTCTTTCTGTTAGCGTCAAACACTATTTTTAACACCCCCATTAGAGTAATCATACCTCAGAGGCATATGACACCATCAAGCGTCTAAGAAAACATATCGCACTCCATTTTTGTTATTCATAACGCTACACCTAAAGGTGGGTATAAACTTGACGTCAAAGCAGGTAGTTTGTCGCGTAAATTTCGGTACTATTTGTAATAATCAATAAGCTTCAGTGCTCTATAATGCTATATATGGCAGCACTGAAAGTTTTTCGACTATCCAACTTCATTACCCTAACAGTGCGACGTTTGAAAGTTGCTTCGGGACAGGAATTCCAGTACAGAAGTTGTGGGAGATTGAAATGGTGTAGACCTGCATTTGTTTGCTCTGGAGGAGGAGTATACAGTTCGGGGTTCGCTGCGAAAGCTGTCGCGTATGCATAGCGAATTCGAAGGCTCCTCTAAGATCGCGTTTTGCACCGGCCGTACAAACATTCCGGTAGCATGATCGGTACGTGTTTTCCGCGTGCATTCGCGCTATGCGCATAATCCAGGTCGTGTTTATTTGAAGTGTTGTGGTCCGATGCTTCCGGAATGTGGCAACTGCGCAACGCGGAATTTGTTTCGGTGAATGGGAAAATTCCTTTCAGAAATGCGCAGCCGGGCCGCTTCCGTGGCGGCGGTAGCGAGCGTTCATTACATCGTAAGCATGCCACGTTGAAATGATGACAGCTCAGATAAATGTTTTGAATACTCGACGCATCTTCTGCTCCCTTTTTACAGCAAGCACTTCGAAGTAAGAAACGAAACTTAGTTTTAAGACGGTGCTTCTGTGCTGGTAACGGCTCGAGAAGGCTGATAGGCCACACAAGAAAGAATATGACAACGCACAATTTTCACAACCTGAGCAATGCGATACGTAGCTTCTCAAAACACTAAAAATAAAATAGATCAAACAGAAACAAGCATATACATACGAGCTTCGTTCTAGTTCAAAATGGATTGGTCTACAAACGAAACACACCGCAGAAAAAGATAAGAGCCAGAAAAAAAAAGCTTTGTGTTCTATCGTTCTCGCATCTTGTGTCACATATTATTATATTCTTGCACGATGGAACTCGACAAGCTGCCTCAACTTTCTCTCTTTGAGGGCTTCGTTACTTCTATATCTTACGGTACAATTCATTCTCTTCCATTCATCGCAGTGAGCCCGAAGATGCGTCTTCGATTACTGGCAGTGGTGGGAGCATTTAAATGACGGCCGAAATGCATGAACACCGAAATGCATGAACGCATGAACACATTAGCAGGCGCCTTGCTGCTGTTGAAAAGAACACTCTTGTTGTATAGGATGAAGGCAGCGGTGGTGGTGTGTGTTTATTAAGCACCAGCACGACGGTATGACTCGACTGGGGAACATTTTGCACTCACACCATGCTATAGCAGGCGATCTCGTTATCGGATGCTACCTATTTCTAGCATTTTTCATAACTCGTTCTAGTATACATACATGTGCCGTTGTTTTGTTGAAAAAGAAATTCCCACTTTGCCTATTTCTATGAGAGTAGCTTCCTTTACCTTAACGTATACAACATTCATATAGAATAAGAATGGCGTAACAGCAGATTGTTCTTCAAGAGAGCAAAATACGTACGAATGACCATGCTACATGAAATACATACAAATTGTGGTAACACACTAGCAGCAGGACACCTTGCAGCATTCGACACGTACTCCGATGAAATCTGCAGTCCCCAAAGGCACGTGTTATGTGCATGACATGATTCGCCAATTAAGCAATTTGAATAATTTTTTTTCAGAAAGTACGCGAAATAGACATTCGATTATACGACATATGTTCGCTTGTTAATACATGCCTGGAGAAGCTGCGCGCAAATATTGATTAAAAACGGCAAGGGGACCAATGGAGCGCACTTTTCTCGCCGAATTCATGACAATATTCAAAGCTTATCCTTTTAACACCATACCTCTTAGATGCAAAGAAATCATGCAATCATTTTTTCAGAACTCGATGAAGGAGAGCGTTGTGCCTTTCGAGAAAAGTCTTCAACATTTTGCAGCTACAAACACGCTCTCAAGCAGTTCGCGATGTTCGGCTGGACAGCATCTATTTGAATAAGACATTGTACTTTTCATTGTCTTTCCTTGAATGCAGGCAAGCCATCCTATCTTCTGCATTCAACGAAGTTGTTGAATTTATGTGTACGCACGATGCTGCAGAATTGATACGAGTCGCTCAATAAACTTGGTTGTTTTTAGACGTTTTCGCTTTTCTGTTATCAAACAGACATTTTCGCTGAACGATATAGCCAACCGTGCAATTGGTCAATGAGAAGCGAGCAAGCTTGACACAGCGACGGGATCATATATGGGAACGTTTATATATATATATATATATATATATATATATATATATATATATATATATATATATATATATATATATATTCTTTGTTCACATTTACATTACAATTACTGCTAATAACGTCCCCTATACTTTCTTGGCATAAATGTCTGTTAGTTCTCATTAATGATGCGTTTAACAAAGGAAAACGAGCCCTTAAGTTCACACTTCTTTCCTTTATATATATATATATATATATATATATATATATATATATATATATATATATATATATATATATATATATATATATATATATATATATATATACAATCATCAAGCACGCAAATGCGCTCGAAGCACGCGCGCAGACAAACCAATCCAACACATTTTACATTTTCACGAACGTCATCACCGAATGGTTGCTTGCGAAACGCTGAAGGCTGAAGTAAGGAATTTTGCTACTTTGATTAACATGGCAGAATGCGCAGCGTACAGACGGTGCCTACATATATAACCCCGGTAATATTCACTGTGCTATGTACTGGGGTGTGGTGTAGTGGTTAGCGTACGCGACTGCTGATCCAATGGTCACGAGTTGAAATCATGTGTGTTGGTTTTGAATTTTCTGTAGCTTACTTTTGAATATTCTGCTGGGTATTGATTGTATATGTTGTCAAACGCGTGTGTCAACCTCCTAATTCTCGCTAATTCAACCAGAAACTGTAATAAATTGATTTTTCTTATTGAGATGGAGTAAATGTTACTCCCATAAGGGATAACAGTTTTCCGTACGCAGTTAACATCCAAAAATAGGAATAAATCATTTCGTCCCATAAAGGGGTAACTTTTACACTCCTACATTTTGTCCCTCAAAACTACTGAGCATTAACAGTTCGCTCCCTGACAGTTACTCCCTAAAGGACGAATTGTTCATGCTTTGGGGAGTAATGGTTGTGGCATTACAGTTACCCCCCAAAAGGACGAACCACAGACCCCTTTTCATCATTTGCGGCTTAGAGTGTAGGTAAGCGAGAAAACGCACGAAAAGAATACGCCGGTGGCGACGCCACCTTCAAATTCCTGCAAAAAACGCCATGACATCATATGTTTTGATGGCGTCTCCTACGGCCTGCGTAGTTCTGAATCAATATTAATAAAATACATTGTCTTCTGAAGGGCCCATAGACTTAATATACCAAGTTTTAAAAAGTTTCGTAGAGCCAATGTTGCCAAAGCACGAAAAATATTTGAAACCCGTCACGTCACTCTAAGATATTTCAGCGCAAAATTTAAAAATGAAACTTTGACCTCGAGCTTCTCCTCTATTATAGAACATATGATGGGGAAATTAACCCATTAGGGCCCACTGTACTTTAAAAAGTACACTTCCTTTTTCAGGAATAGAAAATACAAAACAGGATATTCTGATCTTGCTCATTACAATTTTTGATGCCAAAGGTTGCATCAACATAATCCTAATTTGGAATATTGACTCGTTGATATTTTTTTCTGTTTTATGAGTCGTCAAACTTTAGGAAAATGAGATCCGGTTAAACGCACGTGGTCAGTACTACTTTTTCTGAATTAATTTTGAAGTTTTATATTTTATATGTTGAAAAAACGGACTGCTTCTGCTTCAGCAAGAGCAATTCAATCCCAGCAAAGCTCGAGAAGCCTATAGAGTGCATAGTTTTGCTGTGAGGAGTAATCAAATGTTGCTGTACTTTATTTAGTACACTGGGACTTCGTGGGAGCATACAGGTAACTCTTGTTGTGCGTTGCATCATAGATTGCACAGGCTTTTTTTGTTACGAATTCCGTTTTTTCGGTTACCTCAGACTCATGAGGCTGCGAAAGGTGTCGCTGTGAATACACTAGAGCATCTTCATGTTTTAATTGTCGATTATGACCCTAACATGGGAACTTAGAGGGGAATGACGACGGTAAGAATGGATGCTCTCTGCTAACGATAAAAAACATGGAACGAAAGGAACGTGGGTAAGATAACTTCTGTTTTGACTCAGAAAAGCAGCTTTGTTTCGAAAATTGCAAAGACAACAGCATAGTTGCTCTGCTGATGAAAGACTACACAGTTGAGTCACTATGCTCTCTATCGTGGTGGCCATTCACTGAAAAGAAAAAAGACGTAGTGCCACTGTCCTCCTTCTTCATCCGCAGTAACAATGCCATGAGGGGGGTTTGAGCTCTACGATTAAGCTGCGAATGACTAGAAAATTTTCATCCCTCAGAAAAAGTGGTACCAGCCCCTATTTACCCAGATGATCAAAATAGCCGCAGACAACGCATAAAGGGTCTGCTACCACACTGGAGGTTTTAGCAGACCCTCTACGCCTTGACTAGTGTTTTTTAGTCACATAATAGCAAAACACTGACTGCGCCTTGTTGTACCCAACAGAAGTATCAAAGATCTCCAGCGTCCACTGTGCTTGCTATTTATTGACACGGACATTTTTCACAAGAATCTGGCAAAACAGTTGAATTCTGCCACAATACACCAAAATGGTGTTGCCAAAAGCGTGACGTTACGCTTTTCATGAAGCACTGGTCCTTGACTAAATTGCATGGGCCAAGAAAACTTTGTTATTTGTTTGGCAAGGGCCCAGCGTACTCGCCATTCTTGCGTCAAGTCAGCTTGCCGATTGCTATCTCGAAGGCCCAGCGTACTTTTTATAGTACAGTATCATAACTCCTGAAGAAATAAACGTAACTCTATGAAAATTTGCACGCGTGGTTACCTGTTGCGGTTAATTACATATGCAAAATTTCAATAAAATCTGGACCAGTAGTTCTTCCGTGGGCCTTAATGGGTTTTAAGAATATTAGAGTTCCCAGAGTACAATGTATCAAGCTAAACCAATTCATTGTTTCACTTTATTGTCCCTTTAAGTGCGGAGCACTTTAGGGGGGTAGGCTGTCGTATGCCCTCCTCGTCGCTTGGCGCAACGCAGCCAAAAACACATAAAGCACAGCCAGCTGTAGCATATTGAGCGCGCGCTCGCGGCAAAGAGAAGCCTTCCTGCACTTTTTCTTCGAGAGCCTTCATTATGATATTAAAGCAGGCATACTACATATAGCATAGCCCACTGTAGCATATTGAGCGCCTGCTCAAGCCAAAGAGAAGTCCTCTTCCTCTGGCTCTCCAAGCACCTTGATTATGATATATAGTCAGAATTACCCTACTATGGCTTGGGAAATAGGACAACACAAACCACGTATAAAAATTGAAAGAGGAAGCAAACGAGAACTTGAAAAGGAGAGAAAGAACAAAATACGAAGAAATAGAAATACATAGAAATAAAGAGTTAAAAACACAGAAGAAACTGGAAAAGAGAACAGGAGAGAAAGAGAGGAGGAAAGAAAAAAAAACCGAAGAAAAACAAAAAAGCCTGCCCAGCTCAGCACTTCCTTCTAGTTTGGCACCACTAGGGCGAAGCTGCCCTAATTTTATCTTTAACAAACAGCTCCGCGGCACAGAGTACGTGACATTACAAACAGCCGTATTATTAATACGCCCCATGTGTATTTAGAGAAGACGGGAATGAGAGAAACGGAACTTGTACAGACAGAACTACAATGCCTAAGTTCTGCCAAACCACTGTATATCGCCTGGCGATCATTTCATGATCCCATTTCGCTCTCACGATGTGTGGAAGCACGAAGCATGGCTTATAAAGAAAGTTCAGGTGGTTTAGAAGGTTTCTTGATTAGTAGCTCTACGCCAATATTGGTCATCTGTACCGAACAAAAGCTGATAAGTGAAACGACTAAACAGAAGAAGGGATACTGAAACGCATCGCTGCTTGTGCAGCTGCAGATTGTGCACAATTGTAGTTGCGTGTATTTGCGTTATCACTTTAACTTTAGTAGTGTAGATATTTTAAGGTATGAGGTGAAGTGTCGGAAAAAGTTTTTTAAAAAGCGATGATCACTAAATATTATTAGCCTACAATATAAAACACATCTTTTTAGGCACATGTGAGCATTTTAAAGCAAGTACTATTTTTCGTTAATTTTTCATAATTAAAAATGTCATTAAAAGTGGGCCTTACGCCAACACTCCTAACTCAAATTCCGTTCAATAAAAAAGATTTATTTTTTGCAGGGACATGAAAAAGGCTTTGGCCTGTGCAATGAACCAAAAACAAATGAGATCTGATGAATATTAAAAACATAGTAATAAAATAACCCAAAAAGTATGCACTTGCACTAGGGGCACCTTCGTATAACAGGCAGCCATATTAAAACTTGTAGCACGATTTTGCTTATTGAGGTTCATTGCACGCCTCCTAAGTTGACAAGGAAGTGTGCCAAGTTTTAATCAAAAATGTTTATTAGCAAAACAGTTATGACTGTTCGCGTACGGAAAAATACCAGAAATATAAGTTCTGAGAAAATCAACAAAATAGATTTGAAACAGGTGCAGCGCTTACAAAAGGTGATCAAGAGCGCTAAAATTCTCAATATTCGTAGCCAGTTCCATCCTGGACCTTACTATTGTGAGCGTTTGCTCGAGTGGCAATTCTTAATTTTTTTTCTAGCTTGCAATGCAGCATCAGTGCCATGACGGGACGCTTTCGCGCTGCGGTGCTGATCATTTGTGAGGCAAGCTTTTGCAGTGTAGAGGCCTGGATCGATCCGAATTTGCTCAAAACATAAAATGTGCTCTTGTTTCCACTATTGAAATGACACACAGCGTCAAACAAAGCAAATTTGATGGTTTACAGGCTCACGTACGTGTCCTTTAGTGTGATCAACACATGTACCACGTTACGCCTACCCGTGATGAGAAGTTTATGACTTTTATGTAGCAAAATGATGTGTTGACAAAGCTTTTAGAGCATTATTACATGTTGGCACTTGATATGATTGCTAAATAACCAACAAAATACTACATATCTAGTTAATCTTGTGATTCACACAAAAACGGCACTTTCAGTTTCGGTTTCGTATGTGATGGGTGGTCTCACATTTTCGCTTGTATCTTTTGAAAAAATCGGGGTAGACAGAAACTTTTTGCAGCAAAATGACGGGCAATAAATTGCGGGTTTAACATGATCAAAAACCAAAAACTGACATTTTGAAAAAAAAAGTCGCTTTTTTCACTTGGCCTCATACCTTAAAGACGATAGTCTTTCTTGGGATACTTCGAAGCAAAAATTTTGGTTTGTCTGTCTGTCTATCTGTCTGTCTGTCAATTGATTCAGCCGCATGGCCAAAGTTTAACCACTTGCTGAACGCCCAGCCATCTTGAACTGGTTTTTGCGTTCATACTAAGCGAATATTGCCAATCAAAAAAGCAAATATTACGCGTAGCTGTGGCGCAACGTCAATATATAGTATTAAGGTGGTGTGTTCCTTTACTAGAAAATACATAGATACGTAATTCTAAAGACCCTAGCGCTTCCTAGGCTGCGCTCAAAATGCGACGTTATGCACGAAAAATTTCTCTGCCGACGATACGGTGCTGCCGCTGGCAGTGGCCCTGGGTTTTGCACAATCTCATATTTACCGATGCCACTGCCAGATGGCATCCATATCTCGAGGAGCGCCTCCTCTATTTTATCAATGCCAGCCCGATGCGGCCGATTCAACATAGAGGAGGCGGTGTCTGAGGCAAGGCAAAACATAGTACGGCCGGCAGAAGACTATCCATAATGGCTTATAGCGCACACTGACACAAGGACGAAGTAGACACGAAGACAAGCGCTGCCAGCGCTTGTCTTCGTGTCTACTTCGTCCGTGTGTCAGTGTGCGCTGTAAGCCATTATGGATCTTCACCAACTAGCCCGGTCAAAAACCTTGCTACAGAAGACTATCGTCTTTCGACGACATTTGCAGCGAAGCACGCAGATACGCGGCCATTTTTTTATTCGTGCGTACATGTGGGATAGAAAAGGAAAGATTCATTCTAGCCACTTTATGATTTTTGATATTTCACGTTCATTTCGGGCTTTGTGCGACTAGATATTCTCCATTTGCTTCACCACAGAGCACAGAGAGCAGAGCACAAAAAAAAAAAAAAACCCAAGCACTTCACGCAACAATATCCTCCATTTAAAGTGCTCGTCTGAATAATTTTGCTTAGAGCGTCAGTGTTTCTTAGTTGCGGCAACCTCAAGGAATGACATATGCATCGTCACTGCAACAACCTTACTGCATCCAACTAATGTAATGAAAAAAAAAAAAGACGGTGTGCTAGCAAAACGTTAAGACATCAAAAAACCATACTGAACGTGGCACTAAGTTCATCGAATTGGTAGAGCTGAGGGCGGAGGTTGGAAGCAGGCATGTTTAAAGTTAACAGCCTCAATCTGGGCACAGACGCTCCACAAACTGCTATATGCACCCGGCAAGCGTAATTAACGGGCCGAGTTTCCGATACCGGAAGTTGGCCGTCCTCCGCATTTATTAGGGCACTCTCGTCTTTGATACACAAAAAAGAGAGAAAAAAAATGCGGCCACATCCTCACTCGCTTCGACCGAATGGGCTTCCTAGGCGATGGGTCATCGCTGTGGGCATCAGGTGTGACGGGCATGATTGCTCGAGATTGCGGAGGCGCCTGCCTCCGGTGCTTCATATTGAGCCACCGCTGGGAAGCATGGTTGGGGGAAGCCTTTATTTTGTCTTCATTTATTTCTTCGCGCACTCACTGGATTGAATCGAGGGGATGTAGAGCTATAGATTCGCCGAATATTGCCCCATGAAGGTGTGTGTCGCTAAAAGTGCATGTATAGGCAGGGTGAGCGGTAATTGCTCTTCGTGGAGTGCTCCTCATATTGCACCTGCGCGCAAAACTTAATTCCGTTATTCCAGGCCAAGGTATGTGAAGTTCTCTTGCTCACTGGACCATGCCTCGAAAGGCGGGCAGGAAGGGGGGTCCTTTTTAACGCAAAAGTGCGTTAACCTTGGGCGCGCCAGGGATTTACACCCATCATTGCCGTCAGGGGATTAACGTATATCTCTTTTTCAGCAAGTTATGGGTAAACTTATAGTACAAATATTAATGGCCGTACTCTTAAGACCGTCTGATGATAATCGTAATAAATATATTGTCACGTGGTCGTGACGTCGACGAAGGCAGCAGGCGACGTGTCCAAAATGAAACTGTTTATTAGGCCGAACTTGTGGCCGGTAAACAGAAAGTAGAATTACAGCAATACACGCTGGCACTGATAGCGGCGAACAGAGCGTCGGCCGGCGATCAAACTGAACATCGTTGGAGCGCGCCGGCTTTTATGCATCACGCGTCGAACATTCTAGCCTTATCACTGGTCATCGCGCAAGCTCAGGAATAATCTCGTGTGGTCGCGTCTTGCGCGCAATCTTAACAAAACGATCTACAATAATCGCGAAGGTTCCAGAACAATAAGGCGCGGTTTGAGCTGAGCTTTGCTGACGGTCTTTGTGGACGAAAACCCAATACAACAAAAAGTGAAAATAAGAATAGCGCGTGGCAATGCCCCCTCTGAAAAGGCATCGTCCCGATGCTTAAAACAGAACACGGGGGGAAAATGCATGCAACAATAAATCACAACAATAAAGAAAGAAAGTACAATAATTAAGCAATAAGTGCAGTCCTCTGGTTTGCTAATGCGCGTAATACGGCTTGAGGCGCACGACGTGGACGACTTCAGGTCGCGCACGGCGCCGTTGAGAGTTCGTTATGCCGTCCGGGACGACCTCGTAGTCCAGAGCACCGAGACGTCGAAGCACCTTGTACGGCCCGAAGTATCGCCGAAGGAGTTTTTCACTAAGTCCACGTCGGCGTATCGGTGTCCACACCCAAACGCGGTCGCCGGGCTGGTATTCCACGAAGCGTCGTCGAAGATTGTAACGGCGGCTGTCGGTCGTCTGCTGATTCTTGATCCGCAGGCGGGCGAGCTGTCGTGCTTCTTCGGCGCGCTGTAGGTAGGCGGTCACGTCGATGTTTTCCTCGTCGGTGACGTTCGGTAACATGGCGTCGAGCGTCGTTGCCGGGCTCCGTCCGTAGACCAACTTGTATGGCGTTATCTGCGTCGTTTCTTGCACGGCCGTGTTGTATGCGAAGGTCACGTACGGAAGGATGGCGTCCCACGTCTTGTGTTCGACGTCGACGTACATGGCCAGCATGTCGGTGATGGTCTTATTTAGACGCTCGGTCAGGCCGTTGGTCTGTGGGTGGTAGGCGGTGGTCCGGCGGTGACTTGTTTGGCTGTACCTTAGGATCGCCTGAGTTAGGTCCGCGGTAAAAGCCGTACCTCTGTCGGTAATGAGGACCTCTGGGGCGCCATGACGCAGTACGATGTTCTCGACGAAGAACTTTGCTACCTCGGCGGCACTGCCCTTGGGCAGGGCCCTTGTCTCGGCGTAGCGGGTGAGGTAGTCAGTAGCTACGACGATCCACTTGTTTCCGGAATTCGACGTCGGGAACGGCCCCAGTAAGTCCATGCCGATTTGCTGGAACGGCCGGCGAGGTGGCTCAATGGGTTGCAGAAGTCCGGCCGGCCTAGTCGGTGGTGTCTTCCGTCGCTGACAATCGCGGCAAGTCCTCACGTAGTGGGTGACGTCGGCAGTGAGGCGAGGCCAGTAGTACTTTTCTTGTATCCTTGCCAGCGTACGGGAAAATCCAAGGTGTCCAGCCGTCGGGTCGTCATGCAAAGCATGCAGAATTTCTGGCCGTAATGCCGAAGGTACTACGAGGAGGGAGTCGGCCCGAAGTGGCGAGAAGTTTTTCTTTAGGAGAACGCCGTTGCGCATGAAAAACGACTCCAGTCCTCGTCTGAATACCTTTGGAGCCACGGTGGCTTTGCCCTTGAGGTATTCCATAAGGCCCTTGAGTTCCGTATCGGCGCGCTGTCGCTCGGCGAAGTCGTCGGCACTTATGGTTCCCAGGAAGCCGTCATCATTCTGGTCGTCCAGCGGCGGTGGGTCGACGGGGGGCACGAGACAGGCAGTCGGCGTCAGAGTGTTTTCTTCCGGACTTGTAAACGACGGTAATGTCGAATTCTTGAAGTCTCAGGCTCCACCGTGCGAGGCGACCAGAAGGGTCCTTCAAGCTAGCTAGCCAACACAAGGCGTGGTGGTCGCTCACAACTTTGAAGGGCCTGCCGTAAAGGTAGGGGCGAAACTTTGATGTAGCCCAGATGATGGCGAGGCACTCCTTTTCTGTTGTGGAATAGTTGGCCTCTGCCTTGGATAGCGACCGGCTAGCATAACTGATGACCCTTTCCAGTCCGTCCGTCCTCTGCACAAGGACGGCGCCGAGTCCTACGCTGCTCGCGTCGGTGTGCACTTCTGTTTCGGCATGTTCGTCGAAATGCGCAAGCAATGGAGGCGTTTGCAGGCGTCGTTTGAGTTCTTGAAATGCTTCCTCCTGCGGCGTTTCCCACTTGAACTCGACGTCGGTCCTGGTGAGGTTAGTGAGAGGTTCGGCGATGCGGGCGAAGTTTTTAACGAACCGCCTGTAATAGGCACACAAGCCGAGAAATCGACGCACGGCCTTCTTGTCGGTGGGTGGCGGGAAAGCAGCGATGGCGGTTGTCTTTTGCGGGTCGGGGCGTACTCCGGATTTGCTTATCACGTGGCCCAAGAACAAAAGTTCTTCGTACGCGAAGCAGCACTTCTCTGGCTTGAGAGTGAGTCCGGACGTCTTGATTGCCTGAAGTACAGCTTCAAGGCGCCGCAGGTGTTCATCGAAGTTCGAAGAAAACACAACGACGTCGTCCAAGTACACAAGGCAAGTCTGCCACTTCAAGCCAGCCAGTACAGTATCCATAACGCGTTGGAAGGTCGCGGGGGCCGAGCAAAGACCAAAAGGCATGACCTTAAACTCGAACAGGCCGTCTGGTGTTATAAAGGCAGTCTTTTCTCGGTCTCTCTCGTCGACTTCGATTTGCCAGTAGCCCGTCTTCAGGTCCATCGACGAAAAGTACTTCGCGTTGTGGAGTCGATCCAGGGCGTCGTCTATCCGTGGGAGGGGGTACACGTCCTTCTTCGTGATCTTGTTCAGGCGACGATAGTCGACGCAGAAACGTAGCGTCCCGTCCTTCTTCTTCACCAACACCACGGGAGACGCCCAGGGACTCTTGGACGGCTGGATTATGTCGTCGCGTAGCATTTCGTCGACTTGCTTCTTTACGGCTTCGCGTTCTCGCGTCGAAATTCGATACGGGCTCTGACGGACTGGTCGGGCACTTTCTTCAATTATGATACGATGTTTGGCGACTGGGGTCTGTCGAATCCTTGACGACGATGAGAAGCAGTCCTTGAATTGCAGGAGCAGATTTTTGAGCTTGTCTTGCTTCTGCTTTGGGAGGCTGGGGTTGACGTCGAAATCTGTTTCGGGACCTCGATTCGTGGAAGAATGTTCGGCAGTATCGGAGAGGGCGAAAGCATTGCTGGTGTCCACGAATTTTCTCGATGTAGGCGACCGTCGTACCAATGTTGAGGTGCCTATATTCGTGGCTGAAGTTTGTCAGTAGTACCTTTGCTTTGCCGTCGCGCAACTCGGCGATGCCTCTTGCGACGCAAATCTGACGGTTCACAAGCAGGTGCTGATCGCCCTCGACGACGCCTTCAAGGTTAGCGGGTATTTCGGTGCCGACGGAAATGACGACGCTGGAGAGAGGCGGAACGGTGATCTGCTCTTCTATTACATTCAAGGCATGATTCTCCGGCGACGTGTGGGGCGGCAACGCTTTTTCTGAAGTCAGTGTTATCGACTCAGACCTCAGGTCGATGACGGCGCCGTGTTGACTTAGGAAGTCCATCCCCAGTATCACATCCCTGGAGCAGTGCTGCAGAATTAGAAAGCTGGCGGGATAAGTCCGGTTATTGATGGTGACTCTTGCGGTGCAGACACCGGCCGGTGTTATCAGATGACCCCCAGCGGTCCTGATTTCAGGGCCTTGCCAAGCAGTCTTTACTTTCTTCAACTTCGTCGCGAAAGACCCACTGACGACGGAATAGTCGGCTCCAGTGTCGACGAGAGCGGTGACGTTGTGGCCGTCGAATATTACGTCGAGGTCGCTGGTTCGTCGTCGTGCGTTGCGGTTGGGTCGCGGCGTCGGATCACGGCTGCGTCGAAATGTTGTGGTGCTTCCATGCTGCGTCGTCAGGTTTTCTTCGGTCCGCGAGGTTTCGTCGGTAGGGCTTCGTCTGCTTGGCGTCGTGTTGCACAGGTCTCGTCGCGTTGTCGTCGTCGGCGGCCGCGGAGGATCTTCGGCATTTCGTCGGACAGCAACCGCACCTCCATCGGTTGCTGCCCTTAGTTTCCCGGGTACGGGCTAGGTGACCGGCCCCGGTTTGGGCCAGTGTACTGCCGGCGGTGCGGTGACATGTAGCGGCCGGGCGATGGTGAGCGGGAAGGTCGTCGGGGCGTCCACTGAGCTCCTGCGAGGTAGTCGGCGATGTCTTGCGGTCGTTCACCCCGCTGAGGACGAGGCGCGTTAACGGCGAAACCGCGTAGGCCCATCTGTCGGTACTGGCAGCGGCGGTACGTGTGCCCGGCTTCACCGCAGTGGTAGCATAGCGGGCGGTGGTCTGGGGCGCGCCAAACGTCGGTTTTCCTAGGTGTGTAGCGCTGGCCGCCGGGAGGACGGTAGGGCGTCGGTGGCGGTGGCGGCGGCGTCTGGCGACGGAAGTGCTGCGGGGCGGCATCTTGGTGTGGGCGCGGAGGGGGGGGACGTGACGGCGGGCAGCAGCAGCGTAGGTCATGGCTTGTGGCTGCGGTGGGGCTGGCTGAGGAACATTCAGTGAATGCTGAATTTCTTCTCGTACAACGTCTGCAATCGACGCCACTACAGGTTGCGGAGAAGGTTCGAGCTTTCGCAGCTCTTCTCGCACAATGGCACGAATCACTTCACGCAACTCGTTGGAGTCGAGGGCATGAACAGCCGCGCTGTCTTGAATACAGCGGCGATTGTACTGTCCGGTGCGCATTTCCAGTGTCTTCTCGATCGTCGTCGCCTCCGACAGGAATTCCTGGACGGTCTTAGGTGGATCCCGCATCAGCCCGGCGAAGAGCTCCTGCTTGACTCCTCGCATAAGAAAGCGAACTTTCTTGTCTTCGGTCATGGCAGCGTCGGCCTGGCGAAACAGTCGGGTCATCTCTTCCGTGAAGATGGTGACGTTTTCGTTGGGTAGCTGTACCCGTGTCTCCAGCAAAGAAGCGGCCCTTTCTTTGCGGGCCACGCTCATGAATGTTTCAAGGAATGCGCCACGGAAGAGATCCCAGGTTTGAAGTCCAGACTCCCGGTTCTCGAACCAGGTCCTTGCCGCGTCTTCCAGGTAGAAGTAGACGCGACGCAGCTTCTCTTCTGAATCCCAGTGGTTGAAGGTGGCAACTCGTTCGTACGTCTCCAGCCAGGTCTCCGGGTCTTCAAACGATGCTCCATGGAATGTCGGTGGCTCCCTTGGCTGCTGCATAACGACCGTGGTGGGTGTTGGTACCGTGGCTGTCATAGTTGCCGCAGTAGTAGTCGTGGCCTTGGTGTTTCGAGTCTTATCCGGTAGGGGCCCGAACTCTGGATGTAGCCCTCGTTGCCTGCGGCTAGCTCGCTGGTCAAGGCTGGCGTCGACGTCTCCTTCACGACTGGGGCTGGGTTCACGACTTGACGGGGGCGTCCGGTACATGAACGAAGCAGCACCTCCACCAGATGTCACGTGGTCGTGACGTCGACGAAGGCAGCAGGCGACGTGTCCAAAATGAAACTGTTTATTAGGCCGAACTTGTGGCCGGTAAACAGAAAGTAGAATTACAGCAATACACGCTGGCACTGATAGCGGCGAACAGAGCGTCGGCCGGCGATCAAACTGAACATCGTTGGAGCGCGCCGGCTTTTATGCATCACGCGTCGAACATTCTAGCCTTATCACTGGTCATCGCGCAAGCTCAGGAATAATCTCGTGTGGTCGCGTCTTGCGCGCAATCTTAACAAAACGATCTACAATAATCGCGAAGGTTCCAGAACAATAAGGCGCGGTTTGAGCTGAGCTTTGCTGACGGTCTTTGTGGACGAAAACCCAATACAACAAAAGTGAAAATAAGAATAGCGCGTGGCAATATTTTGAAACTGTCTCACACCTTGTCTTTGAGCGGCCCAAAGAATTTCTAAACGCTTTGCGTGCGCACAGTATATTCGCGAAACGCATGTGACCAGACAGAATTTTGTAATGCCCCGCAGTCATGTTCACATTCACTTGATGTCTTTGTGTTGCAGCAACAACAGCATAAATATAATTTCTATGATAATTAACAACATTTATGTCCAAATATGTTCGGCGCGTCAGATGCGTGAGAAAAAAATCAAAAGCTTTTCGGCGTGTGGGACGTCTTGTTTGATGCATGTAACACAGGCGTGCTTTACAGGCACAAAAGCTCACTGCAGATTGCACATCGCAACTAAAATCAAGCAGTGGTTTCAGCAAATGTGTTTCTGTTGAAGTAACTCAAAGGGTACATCGAAATCAGCCATACCTTATCGCTGCGTGTGCTCACCTACTGTTTTAGAAAAATAACGTACCACATTACGACGTAACTGGACTAAATATCAGAACAGGTCTATTCATCTATAATATTAATGTGAAGTACACTCCTCGTAGTAGTATACTAATTCAGAAGGATGTGCCATAGCACACTGCTGAAAGGCCACAACATTGATTGTTATGTTCTAAAACGGGCAACACTTACAAGAGTTGCCACCACTTGGAAGCCTGAATTAAAATTCGTATTAAGCTTATTATTTTGGCTTGGCTATGCAAGGCATTAAAATTGCAAGTCCGAATATCACCCAATCGTACGATTACGGAAGCACGCTAATGGGGTGTACCTATGATCGCTATTTGTAATGTCACTGAATGCATGATGACGGAACACTGAATTCGATGAAATGACTGTAGGGAGGAAAGATGTGTGGTCACATAATAGCCGGGCGCATTACAGAGCCTCTGTCATCGCGACCATACTCTTACAGAAGCTCTGTTTTAGCTCCGGCAACAGCTGCCTTTCACAGGGATAGCTATGAGTGTTGTCTTTTTTACAGCGAAAGCTGTTATGAGATCACAACAAGGGTCGTTTCTGTGCCAGTAGTTGTCCGCCGCCGCCGTTGTCCGTAACCCATATCGCACGAAATAAGAAAAAAAACGAAATAAATAAAAAACACCTATTATAGAAAGGGAATCGAACCCGGGTCCTCTGCGTGGCAGCCCAGCACTCTAACGCTGAGCTACCCCGCTGCTTGAAACTGCGGTGCAAACTGACCCTATGCAGGCTTCATGTCGGGTAAGGAATCGCGTTAACGTGTGTTGTAAAGCATTTTAGAGCAGTAAAGTAAGAACCAGGCGTCACACAATGCGAATTGCGTAACGAGTGGGTCATTCAATGCTCCAACCCATTACAAAAGCCTGAGGCATAATTCTTCATCGTCGTCAACCACAGCATCAACAAAGTGCACATAATGCGTCACAAGAGTATAAGCGGAATAATTTTACAAAACTATCCGGTTCTTGGCCAATCCCCCCAGCGTGGGTGTGCGCCACAGATTCAAGGATCTACCCTACTCTACTCTACTCTACCGCGCATTTTCCGAAGAATGACGAATAATGGCATAGTAGACGCTTCCCCACTACACAAAAATTATGATGATTTATGGCGTAGTGGGTACCATGTGATTGCGCTTGTAGAAGGCTGTCCCAAGAATGTTTAAAAAAGGTTCAGAAAGGCCGCTCTCCCAGCTTTCGCTGTGACTGTGCTGCGTGTTCCGCGCAGGCCTGGCGGTTTTTTTTTTTTTTTATACTGAGAGCAACAGCCCACAGTTATAGCTGCTTAAGCTTACATGCTCCTTCTTATACGTAATGGATTGGGCACATAAAGCAGCACGATGTGTAATGCAGAATTTCACCAAGTGAATTAAAATCAGTGATGAGATCTGTCATAGTCCTGTACAGCTCCAGACTTCAATCGATGGCAAGTATCTTTTTTTGTTGTTTAATGACAATGTAGCTAGCCTCCACTAACAAACTGTGCATGGTACTGACTGTGCGGAAGGAAGTGGAACAGAGAGTGCAACAACTGCACGTTGCAGGGATGACAGACGTAGTGCTGTCTGCCAACTTTTCTACGCCCGGTTGTTGGGCTGTTTGTTCCGCTTCCCTCTTGAAATCATCATTTATAAATTATCATCACAGTTAATGTACCGCCATGATAGATGACGTCATGAATAGTGCCATTTGAAGAAGACAAAAACAAAGGAAAATAATCTAGCTTCAAATTGCTTGCAAAATATATAAGGCGAATGTGTAAACATATGACAGAGGCAAAGGGTCTGAAACTACCACCTCGTTCGTTGCAATACGGTACAGCTGTGCTACGGCGCACGAGGCTCCTACGCCCGTTTTTGTATGTATCACGTACCCCCCGCCTTCAAAAGTTTTCGGAACACAAAATTTCCGGAAATGATATATTCCCGCTTTGTCTTTGAACATAGCCCCCAAACAGATGTTCCAGCTTCAAGTAGTCCTTGCGACCTACGCAGCTACTTGCTAGGTTAGATGCGCCGTGCACTAACAGAGCATAATTTCGCATTTTCAGTGGAGCCCGCGTTCCGTAAACTTTTGGGAGCGTGTGTACGTGCGCAGGGCTTAGCACTACAAGCACCACCCATGGTTGGATTAGGAATGGATGTCTCGAGCATCAGTTTCTTTCCCCAATGGCGTCGAGTTGAGCGTAAAAATTTTTGAGGTAAGGCAGCTCACTAATAGCCTCTGGTACCCTACTTGTCGGGCTTACAATACCCCATAGTTTTGCATACGATGACCAACGTAACCGTTTTTTCCTGCTCTTATTGATTACAAGCACTTATGGCGAAGCAAGAGGCAGCTTTTCTTCCACGTAGTCGTAAAGTTCCATACCCAGCATTTCGGGACATCGCTTTTAGTTCACCGTTTTTCACACCACGTGGCGTACAGACCTTCAACTTTCAAAACTGGCGCGATAACGCATGGCGCGCGGCAGACAAAGGGGCCATACATAAAAAAAAAACAACGAAGCAGCTCGATGTCGACTATCGCCACCGAGAGCGAACCGTGATCGCTGACTGATAAGCGCAAGTCGTGTACGACGAGCGGTCGGTTGGTTGCTCGATCGTGAATCAAGTATTTTTTTTTTTAGTGAATCCGCGCGCACAAGTCACTTGGCTGCGCTTGACGAACTCGTATTTCGAAAGGGCGTGCTGCCCTTCCTCTCGTCCTTTTCAATATATATCGTGCGGTTGTATAATTGTCGGCCCCACTGGTTTCTTGAAGAAAGTTAGGACGTCCTTTTGTCGCGGCCGTTTTTGTAATCTGTGAAAGCTAATTTCGAGAAAATAATATCAGCCTATGAGATGGCGATGACGCTTTGAGAATATGTAGAGACAGGCTTCACGTAGCTAATATTTGTTGGCGTCACTTAACAAGTGAATTTTTTCGCGCTATAGAGTGAAGGCAACGTGCCGTGCCGTATTCGCTGCCAGTGATAATCTTTTTTAAGAGCTCAAAACGTAGCAGAAATAAAGGCCTAAATTCATTACAGGGACGAAATTGCTGAATTATTTTCCAAATTTAAGCATTTTAAGAAAGACGCCTCAATTTAAACAACGCTCTTAACGTTTCTAGAGCACATAATAAAAGACGTCCGAAATGTATTTCATTGTACATGACATGCTATACAGCTCGTCTTCCCCTCTTTGCTGACTGTTCGTGAAAGCGTAATGAAACCAATTATATTCACATATGCGACCGTCCGCTGTGGTGATGTAGCGGTTACAGTGCTCGGGTTCTGACCCGAAAGCCGCGTGTTCGACCCCGTCCGCAGAGGTCACATTTCGATGGAGGCGAAATGGAGGAAGCGCGTATACTGTGCGATGTCAGAGCACGTTAAAGAACACCACATGTTCGAAATTTCCGGAGCCCTCCACGATGGCGTCCTTCATAATCATATCGTGGTTTTGTGACGTAAAACCCCCGATGATATTTGGATGTACGTACATAACCGCAAAGCACACCTCTTTGTTTCACTGGCTATGCGGTCTGCACAACGGCATGAGGTCTTGTTTAGAGACCCGATTATTTCGGCCAGTTTTATTTAGAACGAAGAACGCGTACAAGCGAGTTTGAAGATAGCTCTCGTCTGGTTTCCTTGCTGCTACTATAGTGTAATTGTTTCTTTGCACGTATTGCTCAAGAACAGCATGGTAATATTTTTACATGGTGATGTTTCTTAAAAGGTCCCTCGGTAGGACCTATTCATTACTTGCTTGACGCGCTTATTGGCGAGTTTTTAAATCAACCACTCATTGGTGCAATTAAATGTTTGACGCTAGTGCCATTCTACGCTTCTGGGACGCAACACAACACACGTTAAGGGGCCTTCTCACACTACATGACATTATCATAGTTTCTTTTTTTTTTTCGAACGGTTTCAAGCACCGGCGTGGCTGTGTTGTAGAACACCTGTTTTCCGTGCAGAAGTACTGGGTTCAATTTACGCGCGAGCTATTAATATTGTTCATTTATTTGCAGCTACCTCGACCTTTCGCCCACGGGGAATGCTTTTTTCACTCACAACGAAGACGCCGACACCAGCGTCGGCACCGGATTTTTCGCTACAGATAACTTTTTTGTGGAATACTTAGCCACCAATAAAATCACGCGCTATTCCAAAAACGCGGGGTTGGTGTAATATCAGTATACTATAGCATGCCTCGTTCACATTAGGGACGCCTCTGGTAAGACAACTACTGAATTTTTTCAAAGAAAATTTGTGCCTCACATAATAATAATAATAATGATGATGATAATAATAATAATAATAATAATAATAATAATAATAATAATAATAATAATAATAATAATAATAACACTAATAATAACAACAAATATATTTTTCTCATATGAGTATTGTGTTACTGTTGTTGTTGTTGTTGAAGAGTTGATTGTTTCACATTTGTTTTCACGGATGGATCTACAATGGATGAAAGCTCGTCTGCGGCTTTTCATATACCCGTATATAAAATAGAAAGAGATTTCCGACTTTCTCGAAAGACATCGTCTACAGCAGCGGAGCTTGTTGCAATATTACAAGCTTCAAAATTCATTGTTGAAAGCCAGCAAAGGCAAAACTGGGTAATATATTCTGACTCCAAAGGAGCGCTACAAATGATTAAGAATTTTTATTTTCATATAGATGATAGCATAATATATGAAATCTTAAAAACAATTACCATCGGTTATCTGGACGGCCATGAGATGTTTTCAGTGGCTTCCAAGTCACGTAGGAGTGATGGGAAACGAAAATGCTGACAAATTAGCCACTGCAGCACACAAAAAAGTTCACTTGACACCAGTGCCCGTTTATTTCTCAGAAAGCAAGAAGGTTCTTTCCGAACTGCGCCACAAATTGTGCAAAAACGCTTGATTTGACGAAAATACAAAGTCTTCACTCTTATATCAAATAGATCCGTCTCTCCGATTTACACCTAATCAAAAGATTGATAGACCATTTGACACACTACTGCACCGTCTACGATTAGGTGTTGCATACACACCTCACTTCTTATGCCGCATAAAAACAAGAACGTCCCCGCACTGCGACCACTGTGATCATGTCGATCTGTCAGAGGAGCATATCATTATTGAATGTCCGCGAATTGACGAACAACGCGCTCAACTGAGTGATCGATTGAACCGCCTCGACAGACGACCATTTGCGATTGGAAAAGTACTTGGACCATGGCCACATTCCGATAATCAAAGGCGCGCAGTGAGCGCCCTCCGTGATTTTTTAATGGACACAAATTTAATTAACTGTCTTTAGTTCTTATTATACCTTGCCACTATTTGTACGGACTCTATCCGCGATGTGATCACGATATATGAACTGGACTACGCCCATATATACTGTGCTCATTCATTCGTTATAAGCCCTATAGTGTATATATGTACCAAGTGACTCTGATTATTTTTTTTCTTCTTTTTATTCTTAATTTTTTCGTATTTTTATGTTTATCTTGTACATTATTGTCATGATGTTGGGATAGCCTGCTCCAACGCAGCCTACCTTCCCATATTTTGTCAGATATATATAAAAAAAAAAGTTTATTGAACTCTGCTGTAGGGATCGGCCGGTAGCATGACCAACGACTCAAATCAACGGATCTTGCGGGCGAACGAGAAGATCCATCGAGCAATGCGCGGTATACAGACAGACCTGCGATGTCGGAGGAGATGATGACTCACTATAACGTTCGTTGTTCTTCACTCTATTATTATTATTATTATTATTATTATTATTATTATTATTATTATTATTATTATTATTATTATATAAACGACAAACAGTGAGTAGTTGTCTTATAAAGGGCGTCACTAACGTAAACGAGGCATGTTACTATTGATATTACACCAAGCGCACGTTTTCGAACAGCGCGTGATTTCATTGTTGGCTAAGTATTGTTAGCGAAAATAAACGTCTTCCGGGGGCCAGAATTTGAGATAGATGCAAATAAATAGACAATATGAATATTCGGCTCGAGAGGAAATCTAATCCAAGACTTCGCACGGAAAACAGGTGTTCTACACTGTTTCGATAAAAATGCACTATAATAATGTCTTGTAGTTCGAGGATCCCCCCTTCACACATGTAATATTGCGTGGCAGAAGTGTAGAATCGCACCAGCGTCGTACATTTGAATTGCACAGTGCGTGGCTGCTGTGACAACCGACCGATTCCCAAGTGCACAGGAATAAGTAATCAAACCGGCAGGCGGCTGGAGGCGACGGGCCATGCCTGACGTTACTGACTGACTTTTTAAATAAAGTTTTCTCTCTCTCTCTTTCTTATTATCAGCAACACCATCAACAAAGAGTGCAGCTACGCATTTGCGCTTGTAGCCTTCCGAATCGAAGAAAAAAGAATTATGTCCTAGCGAGCATTTTGCATGCTGTACTTACAAAAGGCACTGTAGGACAGTTTGAAACAATATATATGTTACGAGCACAGACGTACCTTTCCTTGCGGCACGGTGGATGTGTCCGCCGAGAAATTAAGCGAGGCTAGCGACTGTGAAGGTGAAGTGAACGAAGCTCGATTGCGCTAACGCGTTCTCCTCTTAAATTCTTTAATTGGTTTATGCGCGCTTCGAAAATTTCCTGACAGGTTATACGCGGAGGATAAAATGTTATGTCAGTGCACGGATATATGAATGTTGCTCAATGTCTTGAATAATAAATAGGGCAGAAACTAACGAATTATGTTGAGCGATAATGGGGGGTTTAGCGAAATTAGGTTCAGTAGCCTTGTGTCATCTCTAAAGGGAATCGAGTGCACGAGCCTCCGTGTCCCGAGCTTATCAGGGGACGCCCTTGTACTTTGCAAAAGAATAACTCTTGTGTGTAGGGTAAGGCGGGACAAAATGAGACACGGGGCAAAACGCGACATTTTGGCTTTGCCGACCTCTATAGCTTATACAGAAAGCACTTTTCTTTGTTTCTATATTTCAGCGAGAAGTGCTGGTAGTTATCCACCTTTTTATGTGAAAAAGTTGATGATTGCTCACAGCGTTCACGTGGAAAAAATTACGCGGCTGGTGTCAGTGTGTTCGTGACCCGTCAAAAAGGGGCGAAATTCTTCTCGGCCAAATTTTCGGATCCGTGCATGAAGCTACTCTGGCGTCAGTACAACAACGTAAGTATTTATATTGTTGCTATATTCTACTAGCTACATACCACCAAAATTTCAGTTCACTTGGTGCGCGGGGCCAAAGCGGAAATTTTTTTGAATTTGGGCATGTGAGGGGGGGCAAAACGCGACAAAAAGGCATTGAATTGCCTTAGAGAGTGTCTCATTAAGTGAACCATTTACTTACACTCATTATATATTATATATTATTGTTTAGGAAGGTACGGACGCACAAGAGAATATCATATAAAGCTTCCTGGGAGGAAAACAACGTGAAAAAGCACTGACTGCTGTTCAGGACACCCACTCCATTCATGCTGCATCGAGATTTTTCCGCGTTCCCAAGGATGATCTCAAGAGGCGAACGCAAATTTGGAAGAATCTCCAAGTCAAGCCGTTCACAAACACGTCTCGCCATCGAGTTTTCCTTCAATACCAAATTTGTGCTCGAAAATTCGAATCTAGCACAGTTTTAAATTCATCGCCTCACGAAGCCCGGCTGACGAAGCTGAAAGCCACGAAACACCCGTGCAGTTCTGCACCAAAACGGCAAAAGGAGGCGAAGAAGATGCGTCAGATTATATCTAGCGTCCAATCGTTGAATAATCCAATGAAGTGCAAGCTTTCAACAAAATACAACAATAGCACAAAGAAAGACTGGTGGTGTTTGATCTGCAAGGAGTTTTGGAGCAAAACAGCACCGGATTCTGTCTGGATTCAATGCGTGGAGTGCAACGACTGGGGTCATGAATGCTGCGTGAGGGCCCATGGAGTTTAATTTCAAGTGCTTCTACTGCAAAAACTGAAGGGCTAATTTTTTTTTCACACTGTCTCGTTTTTCCCCGCAGGTTGGGGCAAAATGAGACATCTGGTGCATTTTTTATTTCTTTTTAAAATAAACTTTTTAACAGTGGCAACATGGTCATATTTATGTAGCACATACCTTGTACCCTAAGGAAAGTTTCTGCATTCTTGTTTAAGGGTAAAGAGTGAAATAAAAATAAATATTCACTATTTTCAAATTTTTGTCTCATTTTTCCCCACCTTACCCTATATAATGTACATAGTCTCTGTGAGTGTCTTATGCTGTGAGCTCACGCGCTAGCTGGGTAAGGGGCTGGGTAAGGCGGTGTGGCCTCTCCCCCTTACACTCTCTCAGCAATCATGTGATGACGTCGGGGAACGAGATTCTGCAGACGCATGCTGAACCAACGTTGTATCCTAGTCAGAACGCGCTGGCACGCGCTACCACGTTCGGGTCTGCGTTCGGGTCTACGTTAACAACAACATAAGAGCATAAACACAACACAAACTATAACACTCAATACGCAACATTAACGGAAACAGCTAGTCGAACCGATGCAAACGCGGTGTGCTTCGCATCGCCTCATGCTCCCCTTTGGCGGGAGATGGTGTCATTTTTTTTCGCGTACTTTTCGAATAATTACCGCCAAAGGCAAAAAGTTGCAGTACCAACACGTGTAAAAAGCGTAGTGTGTTTTTTTGGGGGGCGAAGCTCCTAGAGCCGCTGGTCTGTACATCCCTGTCTCTTGGTACGTGACCGCCTAGTTCTATGACAGACAGACAGACAGACAGACAGACAGACAGACAGACAGACAGACAGACAGACCGACGGACGGACGGACGGACGGACGGACGGACGGACGGACGGACGGACGGACGGACGCACGCTTCGCCCCACTCATCATCATTCACTCCGTGGATATGCTGTAATTTTTTTATGTTCGTCATACAGTCATGTCACGTCATATCACATTTGGTATTGGCCTCGAGGGCCACCACTGGAAACGCCGGCGCCACCGTCAGCGTGACGTGCTTGGCAGGATCACGCGGTCTCGACGGCCGCGTCGGCTGCTTGCGGAGCGCTGCCGCGTGCTTTGTAAATGTGTTTCAAGCTCCACCTGCGCTGCGGTCGGTACGAATACGGAGGTTTTCTCGCATTTTGAACCCAACTGAACCCATTGTAACAGGAGTGGCTGCCTCTGAAAGCGATGAACATGCTGCTCTTACTGCTCGGTGCCGTAGTGCCGGACGTACGCAACGAAGTGCGGTATAAGCCTGCACCGGTGCCCGTGGGACAAGAAACTGCGTGAAGAGTGGGTTGTGGTGCTAAGAATTGGCAAGCAGCGATGGGCTACGAGTCATGTACAACAAGCACTTCCGCGACGACGATTTCCGCTACTGCCTCGGGGCTGTGATGTTCAGTAGCAGAAAGTGCGCGCTGCGACGATCGCCCGCGCGCGCTTCCCGCCGGCTAATGGTGCTTATCTACCGCAGTATGGAAAATGCGCTGCCTTTTGCATCCTGCGATACCATCTCAGAACGTTCCTGTGCGACCTCTTGATCGTCGGCCCCGTGCTCAGCGTCTACAATATGGCCTGCAGATAGCTGAGTTTAGATACGTTGGATTTAAAAATTTGCAAGGGTCCTTGTGCATTCCCCTTAGATGACCGGAAGACGAAAGCCACCTTCTTCTCCTTCTTGTCAGTCAATGTACTGATTTTCCCCGCCCCGCTCCAAAAAACTTTGTGCACCCAACGAGGTTTTGCACTGCCTCCGTGATCGGCCCACCGATCATGGAGGCTGTGCAAAGCGACCATGTCATGTGACACGTCATCATGTGGCATCACGTTATGTGGCGTCATGGCGACGTCATGACGTCTTCACAAATTTGGGCAATCTGACGTCATGATGACATATATGGTGACGTCATCCCGTGGTGGTGATTTTTTTGCATTACTCGTGCCGACGCCTTCGAGGCGGGATGCCGACGGTCAATCTTCGCTTTTGATGAGGCATCGAACGCTTTCGCCTTCATAAGCTATACGCGACGTTTGCTGGTGGATGTACATAGCGAGCGAGTCAAATGCTGCGGCTGATGTGTGCTGCATTTATGTTGGCAATAACATTCTCTCAGTCAAGCGTACATTCTCATGACGCAAACGCTATACGAACTAAAAATCCCAAATTTACTTGTGCCACTATCAAACTCAAGTTGGGCCTATCCAACCCCACGCATTTTTTTTGGAGCCTTATTTATTTATGTGGAAAAGATGCAGTGCTGTTGGCCTTAGACTCAGCATACTTCCCTAATTGTTGGGCAGCTCGCCAAATAATTTCCCTCTTTACGAGTTGTTTTTACCCTGCTTTGCAGCTGCAGGTTGCTGCAATAACTTCTCTTTCTTTCACCGCTATTTCAAGTTCAGGTCGGTCCTTGTTCACGTCGACGTTTGCAGAACAAGTGCGGCGAATGTTACTGTATTTTCATTCGTTTCCTTGGCGTTGTATGCTACTACATGGCCTCGTAGACCACTTCTCTTTCCATCAGCAATCTCGAAGTGGTGAAGCTTTGGTCTATGAATATGTTGATGGCAGAGAGCGGCAAGTTCAGTGGAATGCAAAGGGAATGATAATTAAGCAACATATTAAAAAGGGCATCGCATTTTCTCACGCTTTGTGTGACCACCAAACGAAACGAACACACTGAAATAATAGGAGCAGCGGCAATTGCTCGCTTAGAAGACCGATCTATATGCAGTGCGAGGCAGCATGTCAAATGACATTGAAACATACATTAACTTTGACTAAAAAAAAAGAAAAAAAAACGTTGAATCGTCGGGACGGGACATTACAAATTGCCATAGGCGCGCCGAAGTCGTAGTTGTAACAAAAAAAAAAAAAAAAAAAAAAAAAAAAAAAAAAAAAAAAAAAAAAAGGAACTGCTCTGATAGCGTCAGCGCAACAATGGTTTTTGTGTACTCACAAATTCTCATATTTTGTGGCCTAAAGTTCACGGCACGGCGCCAAAACACGCTCGTAGCGACAGCGAAACCATCAGTACGAACATATACATGCAGACGCTCATACATGCAAAAGCTCCGTCGGTCGCCGCAAACCCCTGCGATCACTGGCTTGAGGCTTCTTTCTGTAATGCTCCATTTAGGTATACAGGCGTCTACTCTAACAAAATATTTCACAAAGTTTGCACTCAGCGACCGACTACCTCTCACGCAAGAAGCCGGTTCAGGGGTCTCCATCGCGGTGACCGCGTGAAGCGGGCGCTCCGTTTTCTGCAAAGAGACAGCGACTGTAAACTATGTTGGGCTTTCTTTTCGTCGAAAATTATTATTTTAACAG
Organism: Rhipicephalus appendiculatus; assembly: GCA_030522465.1. Lineage (NCBI taxonomy): Eukaryota > Metazoa > Arthropoda > Arachnida > Ixodida > Ixodidae > Rhipicephalus > Rhipicephalus appendiculatus. The sequence goes on from JALIZH010026882.1 coordinate 82,244, forward strand.
TAAAGAGCATACTTCGTTTCGAAAGTACGCACAGAAATGTCCTGGAGCGCTTCCGCGAGGTGTTTTGTAGAGCGCCGACAGCAAATCTTATGGGGAGCGTGCGGCGGTATCCTGCCTAGCACGCAATCGAGGCGCGCCCGATAGAGGGCGACTCCGTAACTCCTCGAGGCCAATATAGCCAGGAAACGAAACGGCTGCGAGCGCGCCATGAGCGTGGCATGTAAGTCATGCCCCACATGACATCCGTGCCATAATTTGCATGTAAGGATCTGTTATTTGTGTTCGTCATACAGTCATGTCACGCCGTATCAAATTTGGTATATATCCAGGAAACGAAACGGCTGCGAGCGTGCCATGAGCGTGGAACGTAAGTCATATCATACATGACATACATGTTATGATTTTTATGTTAATACTTGTCATCTATATTTGTCACGCAGTAACATTGCATAATACCAATTTCAGTATATATCCAGTGAATGAAACGGCCGCACGCGCACCATGAGTGTGGCATGTAAATCATGTCATAAATGGCATACATGTCATAATTGTTAATACCTGCTATTTATGTTCGTCATACACTCTTGACAAGCCTCAAAATTGAAGGACACTTTGTACATTCCAAAGTGTGTTCGGCGAAAGCATGTGGCCATTCCACTGACGGAAAGACGGACGGAAAGACCGACGGACGGACAGACGGACGGACGGACGGGCGGACAGACGGACATCCGGACGGACGGACGGACAGACGGACATCCGGACGGACGGACGGACACCGGACGGACGGACGGACAGACGGACATCCGGACCGATGGACATACATCCGGACGGACGGACGGACACCGGACGGACGTGAGCATGAGACATTAAAGGCTTTCGCCTTAATATTTTTGGTATACCTTAAACTAAGAAACGGCCGCGAGAGCGCTAATAATGTGGCGTGTAGATCATACCGTTCATGACATAAGTGTCATGAGTTTCATGTTATGACCTGTCATTTATATTCTTCATGCAGTCATGTCATGCCACAGCAACTTCGGAATTTCATACCTTCAAATCTGTATGCCATCTCGGACACTTTTCGTATGACATCACTCAACACATAGATAGCATATAGGTCATTGATTGTAATTAACCCGAACTCCTAATTAATGAGAACAATAAACAGTACAAACCGATGATATGAAATTGTTATCTACCACCTTATCGTAACTGTTCACATTGAAACACTATATGTACTGTACTACATATGTGCTTCTACACTGAGAGCTTCCCCCATAAGTTTAAATTAAATGGTTAGATTAGTGATAAATATTTATTACGGTTATGAAATTCCTGATGCTTCATCCACATAATGTACGTCACATCTGCAGACTTTTGCTGAGTTTTTACCATGATCAACGTCCACTTTCTCATCGATTTACCGACAGGTGATTCTTTTACCCCTGTAATGCTGCTTTCCTGCACTATCGATTTGGAAAAGCTCTTCAGGAAAAAAATCCACCCAGCGTAATCCCACGAAATTGCAAACACAAAGACAGGTTGTCCTACCGTACATGCCACTAGAGTGCAATTAGCGAATACGTTATCGTTGCGCTACAATTAGCTTTTCAAAAATCACCCCATACATTTTCAATGGATGCACAAAAGTGTCTCGGGAAAAAAATCCAGCCGGCCGATTAAAACTAATCGCGTTGTACCACATAAGGAGGTTGTAAGCATTAAGTGCCTGAAGTGCAATTAGCGAAAAATCAGGCATTGCTCAGTAATCATTTTTTGAAGAACGCTCCCCATAGAGTTACGCCCAGCGCTTCCCCTTGGGGTCGGCTTTGCCGCACTAGTCGATGTCCCAGATTGCTGGACAAGTTGTCCTGTGAAAACTGGAAGAAGTTAACTGTATAAAGAGGAAGCAAGACACCCGCTACGCAAGGCTCCAGAAATTCCAGTTTGTGTAACATTAGCATTCTTTACAGTGCAATTGGAAACTTCACAAGTCTATTACAATCACCTTAAAGCGTGCCAACGTTTATGTCGTTACCTGGTGTATTCTTCCCTATATTGCTTAAATTCGTCAAGTGAAAAAAAAAAGATGTAGGGTAGCGTGCAGCCTCTGTGCTTCAGATGTGGGACAGTGTCAGCTTTTATGGGAATAATTACTTAATGATTACGTGCAGTAATACGTTAACGAAGATGTGTTGGATACAAAATACACTGCATTGCACTTTTGTTGCGTTCGCTTGCTGACGTAAATACGTCATATATAACGCTTTTATTCACTTCTGCTGCTTGTTTATAGAGACGCAGAATGAGTTCTTACAGTCTTATGCGTCAAGCTACACGGGAAAGCACTTTTCCTTGCGCCACGTGTCGACATTCGAAAATTTACGTGGGACTGCACTCTGTTACTACGGCAACTAATTTGCTTCAAGACCACTTAGACGAAGTCTTTCGGCTAACGTCTTAGTTTATAATGCCATCCTCTTCTTCTTTTTTCTTCTTTTTTCGCACCGCCGCGGCCTGCTGAATACCGGCGAGTTTTGAAATTGATGAAAGTGGAATGGCCCCTGGCAAACACGATTCTCGTACGTTGTGTTTTTCCCCTTTAAGCAAACAACACGCCGCTTCAGAATCCCGCTTTTCTCCGCTTTCTTAGAAGGGAAAGTGTGGCTATACGCTTGCACGCAGGCAATGAAAATGCGGCGGCAATTAAGCGACCCGGTTGAGCCATTAATTAAAGTTAACCGTGCCATTGGGAAACGTTTTGCTACCACGAGAGGTGCCTATGGCGGCACAGTGCGACGCCGTCTCAAAGCCGTAAAACGGGTCGTGCACCGTGCGTGCCGTTGTAGGAAACGTTCAATCAACAGCACGCCCCCCCCCCCCACCTCCGCTCGTCTCGACTCTAGCTGTATATACACAATTTTTACGATACATAGTTTGGCGCCTCTTAAGTTGCAGTCAACCTAAGCCCTTGGTGAGGCTATGGTGTTCCTCACAAATTTTAGGCACTGTTCGAGTTATGTTCTATGATTCATGAATCATACTGCAAGTAATGAACACAACGAAGTAACTTAGGGGACACATCCATGAGAATGGAAACAATGTACCGATTCAACGCTTGCGCTCGAGATTAATTGCACAATATATTGCGCAATGTGTACTCTCTCGTAGGGCAACAGCTTTCTCTGCAACAACCTGTACCGCCACCCCAGAAAAAGTGCGCACAAAGAGTCTATAATGTATTTTGATCCGACGGTTGTGCAAGCTTTCATGCAGCGAACTAGAAAATAAAGCTTTGCATGCGCTATAAATGAGTTGTATGTCCAAGCAACCAAAGCGAAAAAGCGGCCGTCTCTTTCCATATTGATCCTATATATAACCATATATTGACCGTATAGCTTCTGTTTTATTATTATCTCAACAACAGTTTTTAAGTGTTACACTACTAACAAATCATAATAACTTTCTCCACAAACACCTTCACTGCTATGTGGCGCAATAATAATTCTGTGCATCAAGGGGCATGAAGTATATTTCAGGGCATACACCATGTTGAAGATCGAGTAAAAATGCTATCACATCCAACAGCTTGACAGAGCTGTGGATTCTCTTTTACTGGCATGGAGACAGCTCAAAGAAGCTACAACATGAGTAGTTCTGCATATACGTCGCAATACGTGCTACATGTATGCATATTTCATAGTACGTAATAAACCAAAACTACATATGTGACATAACAGGTGTGCGCAAGTAATATAACTATAACGGGTAGATTAAATGACAATACTACCTATATAACACAGAACATAAAAATAACTGCGCTAAAATTTATTTAACAAATGGTCGTGTGGACATTTCTATGGCTGAACCTAAATAAATGCGCCTGTATAGATTTTTCCCTTTTCTATCTGTATATGCCTCCCTATCCTCAGAATGTATGTATCACGTTGTACAAGTTCCACATAGTTCCGATGTAGTGCTTAACATGTGTAGTGAAACAGTAAAGCGAGAACGTTATGACAAATAATAGACGCGCGTGAGACGAGATAACAGCTAGTATGGAGATAATTCTATTTCTTTATACTAATACGACAGTCGAACAGTTATTTGAACGAAATGAGTCAGCCGGTAAATTAGAGGCCTGAATATTTGCCCTCATGTGCATGCTTTCCACAGGCGACGAATTTCGGTCGCTAGAATGACACCAGAAAGTGCTTTGTCAAGGCTAGAGGACGAAAAAGAGTGCTTCAACGTGTTTTGGCGCTGCTCGCTGAAGGAGAGAGTACAAAAAATGGTATGCGTGATCCATGTAAAGCCTCTAACAGCTGCATAAATAAAAAAATATGTTTACCATAAAGATTGAAAGTTAGTAAAACAACAAGCACATTTACACAAAATTATAAACTTCTCTTTCCGCTGCCATTTTACGACGCCAAACGATTCGGCAGCCAAGGACAGAGTTGCTTATCTATAGCTTGCGTGCATATATGCCTGTCTCAATTTGCGAAAATCCTCCTTCTTAAAATTTATTCCGAGGGATCAGCAATCTGTAAACGCTGAATTTCATGTCGTCAATTCACTCTGGCCTGTGTGTCATACTGTTGCTATAACAAAACAATATTGATAGACAGCTAATGCAATGGTGTACCAGCTCTGGTGTACCAGCTATATGCACGCAATCAGTTCAATGTTCAACGTTAATTATTATTCACTAAATATTTAGTCAGCGACATTATGAACCTTACCGGCATACTTAGTTGTTTCCAGCACACGTCAGAAGCATGCTGCAGTGAACTACTTCGACTGCACTCATCAAACAGGAGTCCGTTCACAATTTCTATACAGTATTCTCCCAGTTTAATGGACAGCTTGTTTTTCATCAACACAAAGATATCTGTAATACGACACCCCTTGACTCTGTACCATATATTACATCGTTTTTCATAACGACATCTTTTTCAACGCCAGATATTGAATATACGCATTCTTCATCCATTTGGATAAAAAAATTATTTTATTCGGCATATTAACGGTTCGCGCAAGATGTCACCCTTATGTGTCTTCACAGTAGAGCTGTGCGCCGCCGCGCCGCGCCGCCGCCGCCGCCGCCGCCGCCGCCGCCGCCGCATGTTTTTGCTCACGCCGCTCGCGCCGCCGCCGAAGTCCCGAGACTGACCACCCCGCCGCCGCCGCCGCGCAATAATTGCGGCGCGCCGCCGTTAGTCTTTTATTTTTTTACCTGAACGGGGAATCTGGACATAAATACATCACTTCACCGGGGGAGCTCTTCTCGATGAGTCCATGTAATCGACTGTCCATTTCCGCTGATTGGCGGGAGCTCAGCCAGCAGCGCTCCATCTCTTTGTGGCTCTTCCTCTTCAACGTCATTTTGAGGTCACGAAGTTTTGACAACTCTCGACTCCAATTAGTGCAACGGAATGCGCTTAAGCTACAGAGGGGAAAAGTAGGAGAGAGCGCGCCGAGCATCTATAATCCAACTTCCTCTGAAGCCCCTACATCCTATAGGGCTCGTGTTACAATTCCCACCATGCTCTTGTTTCTTTTCCTTTTTCTAGGTCAGCTCATGATGAAAAAAAAATTCACGAGTGCGCGCGCCTAGCGTCCATAAAGCAACCTCCTTCGACGCCGCTACCCCCTTGTGCTCTATGCTCTGGTCACAGTTCCCAGCATGCTCCTGTTTCATTTTTTGTGGCTGGAGAGTTATTCTCGACGTGTGCCCCTAGTGGACTGCCTGTTTTGGCCGCAGTTGATTGGCTGGAGTTCGGTGACCAGTCCGCCGCCTGTGTCCGGTTCTTCTTCCGCAAAGTCATTTTAATGTCACGAAGCTTTCACAACTCTCGACACTAATGTGGTGGACGGAATGCACTTCAACGAAACGAACGCAGCGCCCAGACATCCACTTTTGTGCGTACATCTCGGAGGCCGTGCATAAATTCTGATCGCGTTAAGCCAGGGGTTTTCTACTTTTCCAGGCGGATGACCAAGTTGCTTGAAGCCGAAAAAAGCGCGGGGCCGCATGGCAAATCAGGGGAAGGGGGAAGAGGCATTGCGGGTAAACAACAAAGATGGGGTGAATTGAGAATAATGTACAAAACTGGCTGAGAAATCATGTTTATTTTCAACGCGCATGTCACAAGGTCGAAATTGACAAACATGGCTTACAAGTGAAAATCTCATTTTAGGTCAAACCTGCCATGTCGGCCTTCAGATAGGAAGTCTAGTAGCACAGGTTTAGGGGCTAGCTGGCGCATTCTTTCAGAAACTAATGTTGAATTCCAATGGCAGATCCAGATCAACTTTTTCTGCTCTGAGTGGAGCAGTCACATTCCAATGGCAGATTGAGAGCGACCGCAGATTACGGATTGCTCCGTGGAGCAAGAATTCTTGCTCCGCCGAAATCGGCGGATTTCGCCGGAAGTTCGCGTGACGTATTCTGTCCGCCTGCATTTCATCCCGTCAGGCCGGATGATACAGTCGCGGGCAGTCATGGATGACCAGTAAAACGCTTCGCCCCCCTTCCCCCTCGCGCCCTATCACGCCCCCCTCGTAAGATTTCCGTGTACCGACTGCTCCCGTCAAGGCGCACGCGTTCCAGTCGCAGATTTGACGAGAGCAATCCCGCTCGGATCTACGCGCTCCGTTCGCGATCCGGCCGGGCGCTGGCGATCTGCCATTGGAATTCAACATAAGGATTGCGCAAAAAAACACAGCACACGAAAGACGGAGACGACGACACCTGCGCAATGTCGTCGACACCTGCGCAGGTGTCGTCGTCTCTGTCTTTCGGTTGCTGTGTTTTTTGTGCAATCATCAGGTTATGAAAGATAGGAAGTGATAAAAGAAGGGGGGGGGGTAGTTAACGTAGTGCCGAGGCGCGTAACACTGCCCCGCGGGCCGCATGTGGCCCACGGACCGCAGGTTGCCGACACCAGACGTAAGCCATCGAATTAAGTTTAATGCCTCCGGCTTTCTAACGCACCTGTGAAGGCTGGTACCCATTCCCTGCATCGTTCTCAAATATCTCGGACACATTCATATGCATGTTCAGACTTGACAAGTTAATGTTCTGTTAAGGTAAATTTCTGTAAATTTCTTCCAGTGTCTTCTTACGCTGGTAATGTGCTGGAGGGCTCGGTTAACCAACGTGGTCATGAGCAAACATCACGGCTCACAACTTTTTCGAGTAACTGAATGCGCTTTGCAGAAATGGACAGTAGACATCTTATATAGATGTCCACATCGAGAATAGTTCCGCGGAAGTTGTATCTTTCTCTCCTCCAGAAGTCTCAAGAGTATTGCCTGACCTGAATGCTGCGGCGTCCTCCAGCCTTAAAGGGCGACAACCCAACTCGCTGGATAGCATATTCGTGGAGTCTTCGATGAACTACATTGTGCATAGATAAGTGAAATAGATAAGTAATGCATATCGATGGGTTAATGCACTTTTCTTCATTAATTTTTACTCGAGTAAGTCTATAAAATAAATAGAGAAGTAAAGGCAATGAAAAGTTAGAGTAACCGATAGCTGAGCTAGCTGGTAGGAATTTATGTTAAAACGACACGACGTGAAAACGTAGACAGAAGAGTGAAGTCAAGAGAGTGACCAGTTATCTTTCACGTAGACCATCACGCGCAACTGAGTGATAGGTATCAACTTTTGCCTGGGAATGCACAGACAAGTATTTTAAGTGCTGATCACTTCAGGGGCCCGGGCTGTCGTATGCTGTCAATGTATGCCGTCATCGTACTCTAATGGTATGCTGTCGTCGCTTGGCGTAACGCAGGCAAAACCACGAAGAGCATAGCCATCTCATATTGAGCGCGCGATCACGCCAAGGAGAACTCTTCTTCCTCTTGTTTTTCGAATGCCTTGATGATATTAAGTCCACCTCCACATAGACCACCTCCACCTCCACATTGACCGTAACGTCCCAGTTGATACACTGTTTCTAGATTTCGAAAAAGCCTTTGACAAGGTGCCCCATTCTCGTCCCCTACTAAAAGTCTCGCGTCTAAGCCTTCACCAGCATGTTTTCAACTGGATCAAAGCATTCCTAACAAACCGCAAACAATTTGTGCATGTTAATAACCTCTCCTCCAACCTCTCCCCTGTCTTGTCCGGCGTGCCCCAGGGCACAGTCCTCGGGCCTCTCTTATTCTTAATATACATCAACGACATTCCCCTTTCGGTTGAATCTAACATTCGTCTTTTTGCCGACGATTGTGTCCTATACCGCCCAATACATAACTCTACCGATATCTCTTCCCTACAGCATGATGTCTTACGCATTCAACAGTGGTGTAGCACCTGGTTGATGTCACTTAATACGAATAAAACATTGCTCATTTCTTTTCATCGTCGCAGAAACTACGCGCCGGCTACTTACAGAATCAACAATTGTCATATAGCTGCTACTAACGCGATCAAATACCTAGGTGTCCATCTTTCAAGCGACCTATCATGGGGTGACCATATAGATCACATAGATCACATAGCTCACTCCGCTAACCGTGCCCTTGGTTACATACGCCGTAACATTTTCATGGCACCACCTTCCGTCAAACTACTCGCTTATAATGCCATTCTCAGACCTAAACTAGAATATGCATCTGCCGTCTTTGACCCCCCACCAAACTAACCATATTAAAATTCTGGAGTCCGTCCAGAACCAAGCAGCCAGATTCATTGCTTCAGATTACTCCCGCTACTCCAGCATCTCCGCCCTAAAAACCCAGTTAAAACTTCCTACCCTCGCTCTTCGTCGTGGTATTGCACGTCTCTGTCTTTTCCACAAATTCTTTCGTTCAGCCACACGTGACAACCAGCTTATCCAACCAGTCCATCGAGGTCATCGCACAAGTCATCCAAACGCTGTGATCCCGCCACGTGCTCACACCACATCATTTCAGCAGTCGTTCTTCTTGCGCACCACCCGAGACCGGAATGGCCTTCCGGAAGAAGCAGCAGTCATCTGCGATTTTACGCGCTTCAAGAATGCCATCCAAGAAGCAGACTCAGCTATATCTTAACCGTAACTTTCATCGATACCGCCTTTTTTATGTCGCCCACCCCTCATGTAAAGTTCCATGCGGAACCTTTGAGGATATAACAAATAAATAAATAAATAAGTGCGGAGCACTCTAGGGGCCCGGATTGTCGTATGTTCTATGATATCGCCGCTTGGCGTAAAACAGGCAAAACCGCGCATCAAAATTGGAAAAAGCGAGGAAGCAAGCAAAAAAACATGGCTGATCCCTCTGTCAAAGCAATCGGTATAACACGAAAGTGAAACGAGTATTCACATAAGTAGTTGAGCGTTTATTGTGCATTGTTTCGCCACAAGGGAGAAGGAATGAATGCTGCAGCAAAAATTGTAATGTGACGTGAAGAACGGCAAGCAGCTCGAAACATGCAGCGCGCACCTCAAGCATAAAGGACGCACGAAATGAGCATACACAAGACGAGCACGGACGAACTGTCACAGCTCGACATTTAAAGCGCGCTGCTCTAACACGAAGACGCACGAAACGAACGCACAAGCATACGCAGGACGAGCGCGAAGAACTGCCACAATTATTACTTCGTGTGTAAGCGGCGCGCTCCATTCGTAAACGCGGCCGCTGTGGAGAACGAAGCGACCTTCGTGCACTCTTTAACCACTGTAACTTCAAAGCAAACTTGCGGTGGAAACACAAGGCGTGCGAAGCGCCCGAATGCTCCGATCAGGAGATAAGCGCGCGCGTACCAGCCACCACGCCCCGTGGAGTCGCACGCTCTTCCCAGCGAGAGGCGCGACGACCTTTAGAGCGCGCGCTCCGTGACACCTTCGCGCCATCTCGCTAGTGATGACGGAAACGCGCTGAAGTCGAGAAGGTCTGAGGACCGCCAAGGGTATATGGTGTGTATAAATAGCTTGCCGTTAACAAGCTGAGGAACGAACGCTCCCGTAGCCGAGTGGTTTCGCGCCGCACGCTGCGGAACGAGAAGTCGTAGGTTCGACGCCCGGCGAACCTACGAACCTTTTTCTTCTAATTTTTCTTTGATCTCATTATGTTAGTTTATATTTTACAACGTCATATCCGTGACGGAAATACGTCAGAGGAGCCGTGGTGGACCCCGGCATAAAACACTTTCGTGTAAAAAGAGAAATGGAGAGAAAGAAAGGAAGAAAATATGAAGAAAATTAGAAAGAGCAAGACAGAGAAAAAAAGCTAGATAAAGAGAGAGGAAGAAATCAATAGAAATAAAGAGAGAAAAAAAGACAGAAAAAAAACAGAAAATGCGGTAACACAGAAAAAGAAACAAAGAGCGGAGGAAAGAATGAAAACCAAAGAGAAACAGAGAAGGCTGCCCAGCTCTGCACTACCTTCAGGTTTGGCACCACTAATGCAAAGCTGCCTTAATTTTTTTTTTGTCTGCCGTCTTTTCCGCCGCTGTACGATTTTTCAGTGTTAGCTGTGTTTGCGGTGTCCTGACTACTCTCTTGTTTCCGTATTTGCACACCCCGTCTTTTTATGGGCCCCAAAACAGCCTCTGAAAATACAAAATCGAGCGCATTGTTCTCTTTTCGCGTTTCTCGTCTTTTTGGCGCTCTTCATGACGCCATTGGTCCATATACGAGAAATTTCAGTTGTGCATTGTCGCCTACCATGTCTTGCGTTGTATTCGCCCAGTCGTTCTTTCTGAGCTCGCATGATTATCGTGCGCGATGAACTGATTTCGCTCCATTTTGTGAGTTTCCGATTGCGCAAGCGGAAATAACAGCGTGTAGCCGACTAGCTCGAAATCCCGATAGGCTCAACGCTTAGCGCTAACATTGTGCACATGCTTTCTGAAGAACAAGTGTCGAGAAGATATCGCCTGTAAGAACTGTAGTGAAAGTGAGAACGAAACCAATGGAACAGGCCCCAGATTATTTGATTCGTCCAACGGATGAACTCTTTACAGCGAAGACGATGCAGCTCTGCAGAAAAAAGGCCAGCCCGCATCCACGGTTTTTGTATATTTTATACTGCGATAACGATCGTATGGGCACAGTGTACAGGTTTTCGTCGTCGCCGTCATGTTGCGTATAAAGTCCAAATCAATAACTTTTGTGCGCGCATCGTATGCTGTACTCGGGAGTAAAAGCTCACGAGCGCTAGCGAGGAACACGGCTGAAGCATAGATAAAACAAGCTGCCCATCTTCGTCGGAGGGTGCAGGCGATTACAGGGCGCATTCGATAACATCACTCCGCGTGCAAGGCCTGCCGTCGATTGCTCCTCAACCAGAAAGCAAACGCCTTGTCCGTCTATCGCTAGGCGAAGGAGTATGAACGGACACCGGGCTAGAGGGACTGTGTGGCTGGAGCCGCCACTGTGAACTTTGACTATTAGAGCGCGGTCGCATCATCAAACGGCTCGTATACCCTTCTACTTTCGAGCTACTGATACGAAAAACTGCACGAAAACCGCTTCTTTCCCGGAGGAGACCGCATGCCCTTACACCAGCGTTTTGCAGTTTAGCGAGATCGGATGAAAAAGTTTCTTTTTTTACTATGTGGTGCTTTACGTCCCAAAATCAAGATATGATTATCGCAGTGAAGGGCTCCGGAAATTTCGACCATCTGGTGTGTTCTACAGTGCACTGACATCGCACAGTACACGGGCCTCTAGCATTTCGCCTCCATCGAAATGCGACCGCCACAGCGGGGATCGCACCTGCAACCTTCGGCTCAGCAGCCGAGTACCATAGCGACTGATCCACCGAGGCGGATCCGGATGTAAAAGAGTTAGCCGCTAGCCTTAGTTCGTTATAATATTACGACATGTTGTTAACGCATTGACTGCTTCGCCCTTTCGGGGAAACAGATTTTGTTTTGAAAGGACAAATGTCTCGCCCCACCAAGTCTTCAATATCGAATCAACCCCCCCCCCCCCCCCCCCACGCGCGCCGCGCCGCCGCCGGTCCGATGAACCCCGCGCCGGTGTCGCGCCGCCGCCGGCGATTTTGGGACCGGCGCACAGCTCTACTTCAGAGTCAGTTCGTGAAGTCTTTCCAAAGTGAAAAGGTGCGGCCGGCCGTGAAATACCAAGCTGACATAAGCTCTGAGATATCCATTTGGGCATATTGCGCACTGTGCAGTGATTTTATTTGTATCTCAGATGCCATCAGGGCGGCGTTGATCAGCATAACGCATCGACTTTTTCTGACGAAATTTTTAAATATTGTGTATGAAATAGATACATTGCATTACATGTTGAGACTGGGGTCCTCAACAGCTGTTAGAAGGCAAATTGTTGGAAGTGACATAAAAAAAAGCCAGTGCGTATCTACAGGCAGTGCTCGAAATTCTGGAAACACCATTCGTTATGATTCTGAGCAGTAAGACATATTTGCAGCTTCTGTACTGTACTTCTATAATTGCCAATTCATTCTCTCTCTGCATACCAAACTTAATCACGCGAATAATTCAGCAGCAACTTCTAAGCAAATCAACCAACCCATCCAACTATGTGCAGGAGCAGAGAAAAGGGAAGTGGAGTGAGTAGTGCGGGGTGCTAATGTCGGTTCATGAGCATAACCCAGAAAAACACCCTACAAGTGCGAAAGCGAGGCTTCTCCGTTCCTTCTGTTGCATGAAGCCGAGTGACCTCACATTGTCATCATGGAATAGCAATGTGTGAGATTCCTTAGAAGAAGGCTGGGCTACCTGCTACGGAAAAACCCTGTTGCTCACAGCCCCAGCGACCTCTAAGTGGCTAAGAAAATAAACATACACGTGTAAGGCAAAGTGCGAAGTACACGCTGCATCTGGGCACTGTGTACCACCCACATAACCTGCCGTTCGATCGCGCGTATTGCTGCGTTTCAATGAGGCGGCAACAATGCGCATTTCCCCATCGTTCAGCGGCACAGGAGAGTCCCCACCCCACGGCAGGAAGCTTTATCCCCATGAACGGCCAGCCTCAGTCGTCTTAAATGCTTCCCTCCTTGTCCGCTGCTTCTGAGGCGTTCAACCTTCCGTTATAGCCAGTGATGCAGGAAAAAGGACCGCATAAATAATACAAAGTTCATACGCACCCCTATGACTTACCTTTCCCTCGCATGGCAGGTTCCCTTCACCGTATTCTTTGGATTCGCTTATTTCTTTTGTCCGTTTTTGTGGTCTCTATAGAATATTTCCCAGAAGCTATGCTAATGGAGTTTTCGTTCACCTCCACTGGGCCGCCATGCTGTGAGAAGACTGAGTCACCAGGTATGACTGAAATTGGCTTTTCCTGGCAATGAGCTAGTCATGCTGAAAAACATAGAAAATGTCTCAGATACGATAGCCAACGTCCGCCGGGATGCATGCAATGAGGCAAAACGGCTCACAACACTCGGCTCCCGATCTTTCACCTCGGAGAATCTCATTAACACCAAACTTTCTCTCGTCCTTTCCGCTATTTTCTCCACATGCGCGAACATCTTGCTATTCGAATGCGCTTCCCAATGTCACTCACGTTTTCATATTCTCACTGACACTGTAATTTTGACGGCAAGACATCCAATTCATTAAGAGTGTCGGTACTACTGGTTCACTTATGCGTAAACTAGTGGCCGAGTATGCCATGTATTTTGTGACGGTCACTTATGGAGTTAAACCACTGAAGGTACGAGTGTGTGTGTGTGTTTGTTTCATGCTCTCCTTTTCAGTGCAAAGTTTCTTGGCATGTTCGTAGTGAGCTTTGTAGGTTCACTAAATCTTATTATCCCTAAAAGTACTGGACACTCGTTCCACACGGACTACGATGATTCCACAAACCTTTGTACAGAACAGCGTCATTTTCTTCCTGGAAATAGCGCTCGAAACGGCCAAGTGGGTAAGCTGTATTCTCATTATTACGCTAATCCGGACGCCCCAGCGTCGACCAATTCACCGACGCGTTCACAAGCGGGTCACTGGAGGGGCCGTGGCCGTTATGGTCTCCTTTAATTCTGGCGGCGCTCCACAAAGACAAACTGCGGCACTTGGTCCAACGTGGGTCACCATGACTGATGCTCCGCGATGGGCGAAACAGACGGGTGGGCGGTGAACTGCGCGTAGCCCTATTCATTTTCCCGTTCACCCCATTCCCCCCACCTATCTCCCTTTCATGGGGAGCCTGTCCCGCAGGCGTTCTCATGCATGCGCGAAGTTCCCAGGAGGACAGCTGCTTTGTTGAAAATCTGTTGCGTCATGTGCACAATGTTTCTTGCTCTTTTCGCGGGTGCGCTGGACTCGGGGCGCTTTTGTGTCTCGGATAAGTTCTTCAGCGGTGAAGTCATGAGCTCCAGCAGCTCAGCTCCACCACGCCAGAGTGATGGATTGTGACTGACTGCGTGTTTGTGCGTGTGTTGTGTTATGTGCTATCTTTCTCTCTCCTTCCACTCTTTCCACTCCCTCTTTCAATTTCCCCATACAGTTCCCACGTGTGGGGTAGGAAACCAGTCATTCTGGACTGGTTAAACTCCCTGCCTTTCCTCTCTACCATTTCTTCTCTCTCTCTTCTGCAATTTTTTATTTCGTTAATCGATGTCTAATCTTTCTATGGCTGATCTTGTTCATAGGGCAGAACAGACTGAGGCCGTGTACTAGCAAGAAAAAAAAAATCGTTGCCCTAAGGCCTTTAATATAAGCAAATGTATGCCTGCCTTAATGGTGCCTCAATATTAGCGACGCAGTGGTCAAATAGCGAAACTTGTGGTTTTTAAAAATTCCCATCCGAGCTCGGCCCCTCTCTTCATCCCATGACACTATGGTGACCTTTGGCTCTCTATAAGAAATAAAAGTTGCACAGCGTTAACCATATTAACAAAACGTAGAATCTGGTGTAAAGGAACACACTTAGTGTTGTCATCCTTTGCGATTAGGAAAGCGGCAATATGCACACAGGGAACAGGCTTAGTCATATTCTGAAGCCGTGTCGAGCTACAATACCGTTCATCGTTCTAAGAGATCAATATATTACTTGTACACTATCGTCCTTTATGAAAGGGAACACGCGAACGCGTGGCCTGCGCTCCGCAGCGGCTTCCTACAGCGCCATCGACCAACAACTGAAGAAAGCACGTCCGATTTTCGCGTCATCTGTTCGCAAAGAAAATAACGAGTGATAGCCGTTGAACAAGCGCTGCTAGATTATGCCCCCCGCTTTGGTCTCGCAACGGGCGATGCCGCCAAAAGCGAACGTGCTTTCTTCAGCTGTCGATTCATGGTGCTGTAGGCAGCCGCCGTGCAGCGCAGGCCACGCGCTCCCGTGTTCCCTTTCATAAAGGACGACAGTGTACAAGTATTACGTAGAGTACCACACTGAGCGAAATCATGTAAACACAAACGTGAGCACATAATTCAAAGCTGTCCCGTAAATCCATGCAATCATTCCAGTAGAACCGACATTACAAGTGTCATTCGCCACCTATTGGCATAGTCGTGTGAAACTAAACTTACCTGCGTCGCAAATTGAAGCTGCCTCACAAAAAGTAGCCTTTTTTAGGTACGTAAGTAAAAATTAGCGAACAAATTAACTAAATGTTGTTACGAGATAGTACCAAAATATAAAATGGCTACGCACTAAATCAGCTAAATTCCAACCAAGTCGTCCACCTTGGCATCTTCCAAAAATGAATACATCCGCTAAAGAGGAATACACAGGAAATGAACATCCCGGTTCCAACGACCTATATATACTGATCTCGAAGTAATGAAGTTACTACAATGCCTATTGGAAATATAGCATCATTATTTCAAGTTGCTAACATTAGCCAACAGCGAACATTGTCTACTACGTATATATCGGTAAATCTACAACGTGCAACACGATACAAAAGCCGTTAAATATTAATGGGCGCACAGAACTTTTAACACGAGACCACAATGGATTGTGGGTGAGTCAAGCTCGAGAAGAAGGTGCAGAATGTGTAGCCACTGTTTGATGTCAAAGCTCATTGTTTCACCTAATTTGGTCTCTGTGTCTACATCAAGCATTTATTCTATTTGTTATCAAGATTTGAGGTACCCGTCGTCGTATTGACTGCGGTGTTGCGCTGCTAAACCATAGGCTGCAAGCTCAATTCCCCACCCAGTCAGCTGCGATTCGATGGGCGTAAAATGCAGAAACAACCTCGCACTTGGATTTAGGTGGCAACCCCAAGTCGTGAACCTGTAGTTGGTCACAAACATCGATGAATTATTTTCGTGGTTTTGGGGCGTAAAAGACAGCATTTTGTGTATTTCAACTTGTATCATCTATTAGTCGGACTAATCTTTGCTACAGTGAAAAAAAATCACCGCCACATCCACAAAGTGACTGATGTTAGAGTAGCATGCTCGGAGATGATCGGGAAACCCGCGAATCCTCCGTACACATCTGCTACTGGGTACACAGCTCCGGGTTTTCTTGACGGCGAGCCCTCTTCGCTTCGGCCTCCCGGGCTGTCACCGCAGGGTCTTGGCGGCGAGCCAGAGCTGCTGCTTCGTTGCGAGCCCGCCGCGCTGCTGCGTTGGCTTCTGCGGTGTTCATGCGGCCGAGCGGTAACGAAGAGTGTTCACTGCGTGAGCTCCCGGCGAAGAGAAAGGAAACGCACATGCCGAGAGTGGTGTGCGTCGCCTTGAGCGGCGCCGCCATCTAGTGAGCATTCTTGAAATCACCGGAAAACCGGCGCCTTGAGCGGCGGCGCGCCATCTAGTGAACATTGTTGGAATCACCGGAGAAGTGTACACGCCGCCACCGCCGCCGCCGGACAAGGCGCGAGCATAAGAAGCTTGCCAAGCAAGCTCCTAAAAGCAGGGATAATTGAGGTATGTGAGACACTATCGCGATACAAGAGTATCGCGATAGTGTCTCAGATATACTTTGAGTATCTGTATTTCTGTATCGAGATGCATTTCGAAAATGTATTTGCATATCAGTAGTGAAATACTTTTACGATTTATCGATTATATCGCGATACAATGCTGGGCGCGGATATCTGGTTACTCTTTGTGTCGGAAACGATCACGCGTGTTTGGAAAGGGGACAGCGACACTTTTTTTTGTGCGAAGCAAAGCAATGATGCGCCTCGGGTTGGCGACCCAGAGGGTGGCAAAGGGTTCCCCACATGCGCAGAATGGACCATGTGATGAAGCACCCGACGCCGATGATGGCATAATCGCGGATGCAGTATTGTCAGCTTTGCCCGCATTTTCTCATCTCTCACGCTGGTGCAGCATCACTAATATTTTTTTTTTGTGGCTTGTTATTTGGTGAGTTCGCGAGTCTTGTATTGAAGCCGAACCGATGCTCTCTAGCAGACAGACTGAGAAGATGCTGTTGCGTGAGTACAGTTAACGAGACAACTTTCTCAGCAAAGCAGATCTTCTATGCAGAATAAATGTATACTTTCTGTCAAATCACTGGTGTACGTTAGTGATTTGAATGATATGGTTTACCAGCAAGTTTCACTGCGCTGCAACATTAATCACAGTATTAGGCTGCACTTAATAAATGCCCTTCCCGAATATCAGCATCCACGAAAAAAATGTATTCCGGTATGTGTATTCCGGGATACTTTTGTCGTCTTTTCGCAAATGTATCCCCGCATTACCCCGTTACGTCAAAGACAAATGTACCACAGTTTCTGTGTTCTTGACTTCCAGAGCACGTATATCGATATCTGTATTCCGGAATACTTTTCTGAGTAAATCTGCCCAGCCCTGGACACACCTTGTACCCTCGTGCGTTATTTTTTATAATTTCGAAGTAGTTCCAAGATCGATCAACACTGTCAACGAATTCGTGAATGTGCCTCTCCGAATGTCCCTTACGGATAGGGTATTATTTCGATGCCTGGGCGTCGGTACGCCGTAAGCCCAGTCTATACGCCTCAATGTGTCCTTTCTTCTTTAGTATCAAAGTGCGTTCACCCTCTATACTTTCTTCTTTCAAAGGGATGGAATTCTCAACTGCTATGTCATTTTCTGATGCGACTAAAAGATAGGCTTTCCTGTTTCGAAACCATGGATTTCGCCTGCGTGTAGTGGGTCAGCAATATTAACCTGCACCTTGCTCTTTAAATCACCAAGTTTTTTTTTTCATGCAAAATTCTCCGTTAGTCTACATGCGGCTGAATTGATACCTAACTGCGCGCTATCTCATATATCGACAAGTGCTAATGACTGCATCCGGGAGAAGACCCTCAACGTTTAATCGATTTAGGGGCTTGACGGAATCTATTTGAGGAACCTGATTCATGGGACACTACTTGAACCCCGTTATCCGCCACGCTGCTCCTTTCTACCTGATTCCATCCACACTTTTGGCTGTGCGGGTCGTTCAACTACTAACTTACGAGCCCGACATTATCAAGTCAATTACATAAGCACAGTGCGCATATGACGAACCGTGAGACCATGCAGTGAGTATCACTGAAGATGGCCGAATGCACAAACAAGGTAATTACTCAATTTGACAGGGAACAGGATAGTGTGTGCTATATGACAGCAGCAGCATTTAGGCAGGTTGTTCGTAAATGGCTTGTGCTGTAAGCGACCGTTTCAGTGCGAGTAGGGAAGATCCTGCAACGACACTGATACGCACGGAAAAACACCTAGCTAGAGCAGCGGAAAACACGATAATGAATTTTCTGATGCGACAAAATTTCAGGCGGCTAATGAACCTTAAGTTCTTGTACAACAGCGTCGTAGCCAGACGTGCATGCCAGAGCGAATACAGGGGAGGGCGGTGTAGGTGTGGCCACTGATTTTATTCAACATGGTCCTTATAATACATATTCGTACATATGGCTGCTTAAGCAGCTGTATCTCTTTCGCTCTGACCATTTCCGGCTTAGTGCGTCCCGTGCACCATTGAGACGTTACGCCACTGGCGATGGAGTCGAGTAGTTCACGTCAGCGTTGAAGCCGCCTAATAGCTGCTAGGGATGTTTCTTCCATTCAGCATGACATTATATTGTGATAGAGGTTATACGGATACCACAGACGCATCCCTGCCGTCGCTGTCGCTGTAGCCGTGAGGCTATATATATAGTCCAATGGCGATAAGGTCGCCCCATGCATCGTATGTTTTATGTGTGAGTGAAAGCATGGAAGCGCTGCCGACGATCGCTGCTCAAGCAAACAGGAAACGCGCCGGCCGTCTTTCAACGCGCCAAAGGGGCATGGAAATACGAGCCAGAGGGGGCCTGCGTGCCTTCGGCAGGAAATGCGCGCTTTGACAGGCCGGGCGTGGGCGGCTGTGATTGCGCTTACGTGTCGCGCTCTCATCGCAAGCATTGCGTTGATGCCATATACACAGCACGAAGGTCACTTCGCTCGCTCCGCGGCAGCGTTTTCTAAAGGAAAGAGTTGCTGACCTTACTTCATATAGCATTTAAATTTGTTGATATCGCATTCATTACAGCGAAACTGGCTCTTTAGTTTGCAGGGTTGAGCCATAACCCCGCTCAATCACCTAACGTGAAATGTCGAACTGTGCTATCGCCGCCAAGGCTATCGTCGCTTTGAACACAACTGCCAGTTTGTTAGCCATGCCGCCAATATATGCACAACTCGGTAACATACAGCTTAGCGGATTTTTTTTCTGGAAAGCCTGAAGAGATCGAGTAAAAATGATCGAGTAAAAAGGGTGTCTTTTTGTCAAACAAGAATAATCGTCATCCCGCTTGCTTGCGCTTCCTTCCTTGAAAACTCGGCGCTGGCCACTTTCCTGACTTTCCTATCAAGAATGCTATGTCACGCTGATAACGCGCATGTCTTTCGTGACCTGAAACTGCCGGGCGCGCGGCGATAATGCAAGGAAAGGAACGCAAGATAGATGACGATTATTGTTGTGGCACAAAAAGACACCCTTTTTACTCGATCATTTCTTAGAGTGTAGTAAAGGGCTCCGATAATTTCGATTACCTGGTCTTATTTAAAGTGCACCTAAATCTAAGTGTACAAGCATTTTTGCCACCACCTAAAGTGCAGCCGCAGTGGCCGATATTGACAGCTGAGTTAAATTTGTTTCTGTACCATTTATTGGTGCGCAATCATTTCTGGAGGTTTCAGGTAGACTCTTCTTGTTCAGGGTGAATACTACACTAAGCTGGGGCTTCATTTATTTCTGTTTATTTCTAATGACACAGGTCCCATTTTTGCATGTTCCATAATCCTGTTTCCTGCCATGTCCTTTCTGGAAAAATGAAAGAAATGTTAATAAGATTTGTTCACTGTATTCAAGATTATCGTTATTGGTTTAAACTAAAAATGACATTGTGAGATCTTACAGTTTATGCCTTTCACTCGCGAAATCGCATTATAGTACAGCCGACAAGCAGACGAAAGGAACGAATATCGCCTGCATATTTCTAGACAATACGCCAATAAGGTGCACTGATCCACTAAGAGTTCTAAGACGAGAGAATTGTTTCTTTATCGCCTTCACTCTCTTTCCTACGGGCTCTCTCTTCCCCTCGCCACACCCTATCAGCATTTCGAGCTTCTGCCATGGGAAATAACGCAGCACGGCCAGGGCAAGCGACAATACACAACTGATATTCCTCGTATATGAACCGATCGAGAGCGTATTCCCTTTTGACGCCATGTGAGGAGACCTCTCCTGTCACGAATTGTACCAAAACGACAGGAAATGTCAGGTCAGAATAATGTGCTCTTCCTTTGTGTTCTCAGAAATTCTATAGGGTCCCTTTAACATATGTATATTTGCGTAAAACAAGTGACGGTTGCTTTATAAATTGAAAACGGGTGTATGTGTTACGCGAACGCATTGAGTACGACTAAAAATTTACAATATCGAGCTTGCGTCGAGAAGGAGAATCTTTTGCCAGTTGCCTGAGACGATTGAATGATTCGGCGAAGTTAAACTTGGAGGGATCAGAGAAACCACAGAGAATGACGTGTGGGCAAATAATGCATAATGGTCACTATGGGAGCCTCAACAAAAATTATTGTTTCCGTTCTCGTTGTCGAAGGGCGATGATTAATACTGAGGCTGCGAACTTGTTATACGGTAACATTGGTATATCATTCTACAGCTAACATATGTCCGCCAAAATTTCATAATGATGCCGTTACAGCACCAGCAACGAGTATTTGATGCTTGACAACTCATCCGCTCCTTTTTCCTCGTTCCCCATCACTTCCCTTGCGCACCCTGTCTTGCTGCAGGCAGAACGGCGACACTTCACGACTACCAGCACAAAGTTCATGGTTTTTTCATGGTCAAATTATATCGGTCACGAAACTTGGAACGAAAAGTGGTCGAGAACATATCGCCACAGACATCAACGCCCGCCGTACGATTGAAGCGCGACTAGGTGAGGAGGGGACAAATAACGAAAACGAAAAACTCAAGGGAATTTTTTTTTCCAATGCTCCTAATTTCATGTACGCCACAGTAGACTAGAATTTTACTTTACGGCTTATTTAACACTTCGCAAAATAGTTCACTGCCTCATTTTTTTTTCGAGCGCCATAAATGGGGGCGTATGCAGGCAGTCTGCAACGTGGGATGTCGGCTGATGTGGGCGTGTGTTAAGTTCGGCGCATTGTCGGGTCAGCGAGGCATCGCTCACTTTTGCGCGGGGGTTTCGTGCGTGTCTCCCGTAGGTTATTTATTTGCGTATGTGTTATTTACTGGCGCGATACTTCAGAGAAGCTGAACTGGCTCACGGAATGTGTAGTTAGGTGCTCCAGTGACTGCAGACTGCTTTCGGTGACGCGCGGCCCGTGTGCGCTCGCCTTTCGTGATGAAACGCTGTACTCTAAGCCCGTCCACGTGATACTCCCAAGCTGCTGTTTCGCTCCAGTTGTTTTCCTCGGTTGGGCAACGTTACTTTTTTAAGTATTGCGCTCTTGAGCCACTGTATCATAATGTTTTTTTCATCTACAAAGTATTTTGGTTTATATTGCAAGTACACTATTTGGCTAATAAAACAACCTTGCTTCCTCAATCTTTCTTGCTGGTCTTCCTTTTCTCTCGCTCACGTAATTGGCGAGCCATCAATTCAAAAGACATGTAGAAGGTCAGCAATTAAGAACTATTTCAATTTCGCGCCATGTAGGGCAAATTCACGACGTCGCTACCGCTTCCGGTTGTGAGGTCATATTTTATTGTTTATTTTTTTTTTTTTTTGCTGTTAGTTGTCCCCTCCATACGTAGATGGCGACGGTGGCAACGAGCCGCCAGCTACTGGATACATGGGCTTCTATGGAAGTTACGCTACCAGTTTACATATACCTTGGTTTTTCCATCATTCAAGTCAGTGTCAAAAACCTACGACAATTCCGTGCGTTTGGTCTACCCGACGTTTGCGCCTCGATGTTGTGGCCCATGATCAACATTGCACTTGCTCCAGCTTTTGGGTAACTTAGTACGGTGAGAGAATATTGTTCGCAGCAAAGGAGCAAGCGCTGGGCAATAAACTTTCATGTCGGGAGAAACAACGCTGGAATAAATAAAATAGTCGAAAAGAATGTTGCAGTCCGGCATGTGATCCAATCATGCGATGTCGGTGCACTGGCCGTCACTCTCGTAGAAAAGCTGGCGCCCGAAAGGTGTCCAAATTTAATGGCGCATGTCGAGGAGCGCCACCGGTACGCTCGACAGCAATGTGAGCTGTTCGCCTGCAAAAACGGACAGTGACAGGCTCATCGCCATTAATGGTGACGCAAGCACCGGCTACAGCTTGGATTCCCAGCGAGATACTGGGCACTAAAAATAAGCGGTGCATAATATATATCACCTGCCAAGCGTGTCGCGCAAACGTGAGTTTCTGTAAGAAGTATAATGTTTACCAACGTCGAAGCACAGGGCCCAGAGAACCGGCTGGGTCGAGCACGCGTCAGAGCCGTTGGAATCGTGAACGTTACCGTATTTCAATTACGCGAAATATGCGTGAAACGGGAAATAACAGTAGTTTCTTAACGTTGGCGGTTAACTAAGCAGCTCTGCAGCTCGTTGCTCAAGCGCCATGAGCTACAGAACTGCCAAGTTAAACAGAAATGTACACCGCGGCGACACCGGCGCGGAGCTATCAGCGCTACCGTGGCTGACGGAGAAGCTGTAGGGCAGCCACAGTGACCGCTCCTCTTTATCGAATTGATGATATTCCTGTTATGCTGCTGCTGAAAATGGCACTGAAACTCCCTGCCCTGTGAGGGATGGAAATCTTGACATTCGAAAGCACAGCCGTCGACCTGCGGCGTACTTATTCAAACCCGACTAAATCGAAGTCAGCAAGTCGAATTACGCTTTATATCGAACTTTTTTGTATCACGAGAATGCTTAAACGTTAATTCACTACAGCCACGAAAAAATGCACGGACTTCTTCATATATAAAACATAGGGTAGTGGGAAACTCTCCAAGTAGTTCGCCTTCCCTCACTAACTACGCATTTCCGTTAGGAGCGAGTAGAAGCTACCTCTTGATGTGCTGTGCTTTCCGCCCCCATGGCACCCCGCCGTTGCGCCGCCAGCCCAACGTGCGGGTTCGAATGAAATAAAATCAAATTACTTTATTTCCCAAGTCAAATAAGTGTATACTCCGTTCGCCCCTGCTCGTTTGTTAACGTGATAGAAGCCGTGAAACAAGAACCTGCCATTCTCTGCAATTCTGGCTATCATCAATACAATCGAACTTGGAGAAAACAAGCCTTAGGTCGCCACTGCGTACATCGTCTCAAGAAGCACGCTCAGTAAGATATTGTCACGTGGTTGCGACAGCGAAGATGGGAAACGCAGCTGGTAAAGTTGAAGCGCTCTGTTGGGCGAACATGAGCACAGTAAAAGAAGCAACACTCAAAGTGCAGCGGAAGCGCCACGCACAGACGTCGTTCACCTGTAATCTCACCGGAAAACGTGTCGCAATTTAAGCATGTAGCACGGAATATTCCGGCGTTATCCTTGGTGGTCGGACTAAGCAACGCCTCCTCTATTTTATCAATGCTAGCCAAATCCACCGGTTCCAGCAGTTCACCGCCCTCTCCTCTATAGGACTTTCCTACTCTCGCACATCGTCTAGCCTTCGCGTTTGATTTGCGGTCATGGGGGGAGAGCACCCTATATGTGGTGCCTCACGACGGAAATCATATGAAGTAATTTTTTGTTCAGAGGTGTACAGATCCGTGGGGCGGCGTCTTGCATCCCTCGTGTTCACTATGTTGGCGGTCACACTGGCTCTGTAAGGGACACGGCGTTTTGAGATAGCGCGTGCCCGTTTGTGGCGCTATACGGGCAACCAATGGGGACGCGTCACTGCCATGCTGCATTGCATGTGCTGCCTTTAAGAGGTGCTACACCAGCGCTGTGGGGCGGCGGCGGCATTGCTTCGAGCTACAAAGAAGGAGCACGAAGGAACAAAGCTGACAGACGCGTGATATTGTAGAGGGAAGATCAAAGAAAGTAACAGCGCAAAAGGACAAGGACGACGAAGAAACGAAAACCACGGGACAAGCGCTGACTGCCAACTGAATGTTTATTACATGAAAACCAGCCTATTTATACATTCTCAGAACAACATGCGCACGTCAAACACTCGCAATCATGATTACATTCTTTCTTTCAGGAAGTCTATTTCCTTCTGCGATAATACAAGTGAGGGCGAACTAACACAATTGTCACCTTCGTGACTGATCCAAAAACGCCTCTAAAATTTCTCTTTCTTTCTTAGATTTTCCTTTTCCTATAAATTTTGTTTTTGCAAACATGGGAACACATGCGCACTTCTTGCAATGATCAACTAAATGGCTACCATATCCATTTCTTACGTTACTGCCGTGTTGACGAGCACGATCAATAAAACACTGTCCTGTTTGACCAATATACACTTTCCCACAGCTCAAGGGAATTTGATACACCACGTTACTCGTGGAATCAGCGTAACGGGTTCTGTGATTAGTGGTGCACGCGGGGGGCCTGTTATTTGATTTCATGAGTGCACTTATCGAAGACAGCTTGCAAGGGGCATTGAAAAGCAGGTTGACATTGTGCCTGTTTGAAACTTTTTTAAGATTATGAGACAACTCGTGCAGGTACGGAACTACGTGCACTGGCCTTTTGTCTTCCCTCTTTCCTTAGTTGCCTTGTTCTGTTTTGGCTTTCTGCAAGATTGTTTCACAAACGGATGTGATGACAGAAGGGGGAAATCCTGCGTCTCGTAACCGTGTTAGCTGATTCATCAGGCTGCGTCCATATTCGTGCTCACATGACTTATTTAATGCTGCCTTAATACACGTGGTGGCAATGCCCCTCTTAATCAGTTTGGTCTGCGCGCTGTCATACGGCAACAAGGTTTTCTTTGACCTAGGCTGGTATGCCCAGCATACATGCTTACTTAATGAAAAACATAGGTTGATGTCTAGAAACTGAATTCGGTTATTGATTGGCAGTTCATGCGTGAACTTGAGTCCTCTCGATGATTTTATGAAAATGTCTAGTATGCTATCGACTTGGTCATGTAAATGGTTGCAATCTATGTTCTTCATAACAATTAAGTAATCGTCTACGTACCTGAACACTTGTGTTACAGGCGTGTCTATCAATTCAGCTGCGATAACATTGTCAAGTGACGCTAAAAATATGTCGCACAGAATAGGAGCTACGGCTGAACCTATACAAATTCCGCTTCGCTAGCCCTCATCAAGTTGTTATTAATGTAGAGGGAAAAGGCGTCTATCGCATCTCCGTGGGAAAGCGCTCGGACGCACCTATGACGCAACCAGCCCTACCCGATATGCAGCGTCGCATCGCGACCACTCCCTGAACTAAAGCGGACCGACGGCTCCCTTTGAAAAGCGAGCGTTTGCACTGGCATTGTAAATAGAGGAGGCGTTGGACTAAGAATGAACTCCAATGTTCGTGCTGGGCGCACAATCTCATTGGAAGATTCTCAAGTAATCGGGAGTGTTGCCAGACATTGGGGCGCGCTTCACGCAAGGTTTTGCTTAAATATTTAACGGGCCGGTTACATAAAAATACAAAAAAGTTTGAGTGGCATTTTGCCCCTCTGAAAGAGTATCGTCCCAAATGTTTAAGAAAGAACGGGAACATGGAAGCGAAAATGATATGCACACACAAAGAACGTTAATAAATACAGTGAAAACTCGACTCTGCATGTTCGCTAACGCGCACAAAGCAGCTTAAGGCGCACGTCACGAGCGACTTCAGGCAGTGATCGGCGGGGATCGGAGTTCATAATGCCATCCAGAACAACCACGTAGTACAGCGGGTCAAGACATCGGAGTACCTTGTATGGCCCGATGTAATATCGAAGACGTTTTTCTCTGAGTACACGTGGGCGTACTGGTCTCCAGACCCAAACGAGGTCTCCGGCCTGGTATTCCTCGTTGCGTCATCGAAGATCGTAGTGACGGCTGTCGACCCTCTGCCGGTTCTTAAAGGGGCCCTCTAACACTATTCAACCCCGCACTTTTTACTCGTGGGTTGTGTAGACTGAAGTGCAGACAGATTAATGCCGCAAGAACGGCAGTGATAACGGCACGCAGTCCTAAGTTATTCGGTTTAGAAAATTCAAAATACAAGAAAAAAAAATCCCTACCCTCAACTTGATTTTCGCGCGGTCACCTGACCACATTTCACTCGCCCTGTGACGTATTCGGGATGCCCAATGAAGTGAGGTAGAAGTGCCTACGTAGGGGAAGCTCGCACACCATTGTTGCTTGTCCTTTTCAACGTGTTGTTGACGTCGTCACCATAGTAACAAACGTGGTGCCTGACGCCTGACTTGTCAGAACGTGAGCGGGCGCTACTGTTTCGAAGCGAGGTATTTTCTGCTGTTCTTTACAACATTCCATGTCACTCCCTCCTCTCATTCTGAGGAGTTGTTCGGTGAACCGCCCGACGAACTACAAGGGTGCATTCAAATTTCAACCCCTTCAACAACAATGAAGAGCCCACCGCACGTGCGAAAGAGGCAGCTCGCAAACGCACAGAAGCAAGAAGAGGGAACAGAGAGAGAGGGAAGCCTTTCCTAGGGACATCCGACCCGTGCAAGCCGAAATGGTCGCCAGCGTCTCTGTCGGGCTTTGTAGTCGTAGTGATCTTTTTTTTTTTTTTTTTTTTTTTTTTTTTTTTTTTGTTGTTGCGGCCGCGTCTGTTCGGGGTTCAAAGAAAAAGCACAGGAAAGAAAAATGAAACACATTAGTAATCTCAGTTCTGATGGCACCAGACGATCTCTTCTAACCTTGCACTTATCCAATCATAGGCTGCTGCCAATATTCGTCATTTCCGCCCGCAACAGTTCTAGCGAGCGCCACTACGTGCTGATGCGTTCGGCAGCGATGTAGCGATTTTATGTCGTGATTAAAAAACTAAATCGTTTGATATCGGCGCTTAGACCTATGCTAAAATTATCCCCAGCCATCACTCTACGCAAAACACAAATAAAAATAGGGGCTTTAAAAGTGTTGGAGGGCCCCTTTAATACGCAGCTGGGCGACCTGTCGAGCTTCTTCGACGAGCAGCAAGCCGGTGGCGGCGTCGAAACTTTCTTCGTTGGTAGTGTTCCGCAGTATGTCATCCAGCATCATGGCCTGGCTCCTTCCCTAAACGAGCTTGTATGATGCCTTCTGTGTCGTTTCTTGTAAGGCCGTGTTGTATGTGAAGGTCACGTACGGAAGCACGGCATCCCACGTCTAGGGTTCGACGGCGACGTACATGGCCAGCACGTCGGCAATGGTGCTCGGCAAGACGCTCGTTGAGGCCATTGATCTGTGGGTGGTACGCGGTGGTCCGGTGGATACTTCTCTATCTGCATCTCAAGATCGTCTCAGTTAGGTCAGCAGTAAAAGCACTGCCCTTGTCGGTGACGAAGACATTCGCCACGCCATGACGCAGGGTGATGTTCTTAAGAAAACACTTGGCTACCTTGGCGGCAATGCCATTAGCCAGGGCCCTTATTTCGGGGTAGCCGGTGAGGTTCTCGGTGGCGATCCATTTATTTCCGGAGGTTGACGTCAAGAACAGCCCCGGTAACTCCATCACGATTTGGTGGACCTGTCGGTGAGCTAGCTCACGGAATGGAAAAAGTCAGGCTCTTCTAGTTCTCCGCCGCTTACAATCTCACAATCTCAGCAACTGCTTACCTAGTGGGCGACGTCGGCTGTCAGGCGAGGCCAGTAGTACTTCTCTTGTATCCTTGTTAAAGTGCGAAAAAAATCCAAAGTGTCGAGTCATTGGGTCGTCACAGAAAGCTTCCACAACCTGTGGACGTCATGCTGAAGGTGGTACGATGAGCAGATTGGCTCTAAGTGGCGAGAGGTTATTCTTTAAGGGAAGACTGTTTCGCAGGAAAAACGATGACAGTCCTTGTCTAAATACCTTCGGAACAACATAGGTCTTGGATTAGAGGTATTCCACAGGGTGCCTAAGTTCCGGGTCGGCTCGCTGTCATTCAGTGAAGTCGTCGGCACTAAATGTTCCCGAAGATGTCACCACCATCTCACCAAGTCTACGGCAGCCAGTGAAGCGGGGCGCGACAAAGGCAGTCGGCGTCAGAATGCTTCCGTTCGGAGTTGTAAACGACGGTAATGTCGACTTCTTGAAGTTTCACGCTTTATCGCACGAGTCGAACTGAAGGCTCGTTCTAGTCACTCGCAAATTTCAAGGGCCTGCAGTAGCGGTGGCGGTGAAACTCTGACGTTGCCCAGATGATCACAAGGCACTCCTTTCCAGTCCGTCAGTCCCGTGCACAAGGACGGCGGCGAACGCTACACTACTTGCATCGGAATGAATTGCAACTCAGCGTATTCGGCGCAGTGCGCAGCTACTGGAGGCGTCTGAGGCTATTCTTTAAGCGATTGAAATTATTCGACTGACCCCGTTTACTACTTGAGGTCCACGTTGGTCATCGCGAGGCACGTTAGTGGCTCGGAGATACGTGAAAGTTCTTTGGCGAAGCGTTTGTAATAGGCGCACATGCCGAGAAATCCGCCTATGGCCTTCTTGTCGGTGGGTGGAGGGAAGAAAGCGATGGCAGCTGTTTTCCGTTGGTCTGGGCGCTCTCCAAAATTGCTATTGACGTGACCCAAAATTCACCAACAATTGCGATACTGACTAAGGCGAATTCTCAGCGCAGCTGTGTAGGTGTTTTGATTTTGCAATAGGTTGAGACAAAAAATTTGATATACATGTATGTTCCGCCGTCAGTACGCTTAACTCGAACGCTACGCCACGTGGCGTCGTGCCGCTTCGACTGACGCCAGCGCCGCGAAGCGCTGGACACGTTATGTTTTCTGCAGCTAACTACAGATGAAGCGCAGGTCGTTTTCACTAGTAAATTTCTGTTTGAATTCTGACTGTCCGGCGGGTCGTATACACTCACTTGGCAGGTCCGTTTTCGGCCCGGTTTGGTCGTTGCTAGGTTTTCACGCGCGCTCATCAAATTCGTGTCCTTATGCTAATCTCGGCAATGAACTATTGCGTCCGAGAACTACACTACCGCGTTTCAGATTTATTTATTGAGCAATTTTTGCAAACGCCATGAACAGGCAATTGCGCTGCTTTTCCGTTTCCTTTATTTCCATCAAGGGGCAGCTGCGATTTAAAACTCGAAAGTTGCATGAGCTGTTGCTCGCAATGGTTCATTTCCGTGATAAGCATATGACAATGAATTTCATGGGCGCGCGTGAGAACGTAGCCGCAAGCGAAACGTGCTGAATACGCTCCTCCCAAATGACTGTATTCGACCCGCAGGAGAAGCAGGATTGAAACAGAAATTTACTAGTGAAATCGACACGCGCTTGATTTATCGTTAGCTGCAGCAGACACATCTTGTGAAACGCTTGGAGGCACTGGCGTCAGTCGAAGCGGGCTGAGGCCACGCGGCGAAGCGTTCAAGTTTAAGCGGACTATTTTGTGGCGCCCATTTTACATCAACTGCCGCAGACGGAGCGTGGCGCGACTGCTACGCTACCCTGGCGACTGCGGAAGACAGCGCCTAGGCGCGTTTCACCACATCCGCCACAAAAAGGCATTGGTTTATACAGCGCTTTGTTTCCGTATACGGTATCGGGGGATGCCATTGCTGCATACCTTAGTGATGACATCATTGGCGATCGCTCGACGTTTCCCACTACTATGGCACTGCGGGTGGCCGCCGCGGAATCTACCTCTTCACAAGTGTCGTTCCCCCCTACTCGCGCTCTCTTCGCTATCTCATTCTTGCATCCTCCGCTGCCTTCGTGTTCGGTCTCATTCGTCCTTATTCAGACCGCCGGTTACGACGACGATAACGCAGCTCAACGCAGGAACGTATCCTTGATAGATGTGTTGCAAAATAACGGATGCACGTTTCACGTGCTTTCGAAGGCTCTGGTTGACGTCGAAAGCTGGCTAAAGAGCTTGGATCACCCGGGTAGGTTCTGCAGATCTGGGTGCGAACGTATTGCTGGTTTTCTTAATTTCTTCGATGTAGGTGACTGTCATGCCTGTGTTCACGTGCTTGAGCTGGCTGCTTGAACTTGTACGCAGCACGCAGCGCAGCAGATAGACGTCGTCTTTCTGTTCCGACGTAGGAGTGGCCCGTACTGTGCTAGAGCGCGTTCCGAGGGACCACAGTAACGTTCATCCATCCGTCCATCACCATTGCTTTCACTCCACGCAGCCGAGCTTAGCGAAGGGAAAGCCTCTTGCGACGCAGACCTAGTGGTTTATCAACGACTGCTGGTAAGCCATCAAGGTGTGCTTATTTCTGTATGCCAATGGAAATGATTACGCTGGAGCAAGGTGGATTGGTCACTTGGTCTTTCAGCTTGTCAGCGCGTGCTTTCCTGGCGGCGTGTGCGGCAGTAGTGCATTTTACTGCGATTTATTAGGATCTCAGGCAAATGATTGCGCCATGATGGCTTAAGAAGGCCATAAAAGGTTGACATCGTCCGAGCAACGCTGTAAGACTACGAAGCTCAAGGGATAAGTCCGGCTGTTAATTGTGACTCTCGCTGGGCAGATTTCCGCCAGCCTTACTAGGTGACTCCAGGCTTGCGTGCAGTTTTGACTTTCTTTAAGTTCGTGGTGTAGACCAGAGTGACGACGTTGTTGCTGTCAATAAGTGCGTCGATGTCTGTAGTTCATGGTCTTGCGTTGCGGCAAGGTCGCCGCGTCGGGTGACGGCTGCAACGGTTCGTTCCGCTGCGGCGTTGTCAGGTCTTTCGGCAGCGAAGGTTCGTCTTCAAGGTGCCGCTTGGCTGCCGGATTGTTGTTATGAGTTCGTCACAGCACCGTTTTCGGTGGCGGAGAATTTTCATTGCTGCGACGAACAGCAACTGCACCTTCATCAACTGCAACTGCACCTTCAATTTAACAAAAGCTGCTTGGGTGACGGGCCTCGAGTTGGGCCAGGGTATGGTAAGCGTTGGGGAGAGAAATAGCGACCTGGCGGCGGCGATCGGGAAGGTTGTCTGGGAGTCTGCTGCGCTCCTGCAAGGTAGTCGGCGATGTCACATGGCCGTTCACCTTGTTCTGAACGTGGCGCGTTGATGGCTAATCCACGCAGTTCCATCTCGCTGTGGCGGCAGCGGCAGTAGGTCTGGACGGCTTCTCCGCAACGGTAGTTGAGTGCACGGTGGTCGGGGGCGCTGCAGATGTTGGTCTTCGTTCCAGTGTAGCGTTGACCAACAGGAGGGTGGTGTTATTTATTTATTTACTATTTATTTATTTATTTATTTATTTATTTATTTATTTATTTATTTATTTATTTATTTATTTATCAATACTGTTGGCCGATGCCCGTTACACGGTGTAGGAAAAAAAAGTGTTGTCGTGGTCGAGGACAGACCCACGGTACAATACACACAAAAAGGCACAATGCAGCAGTGCATGTAATACAATGATACAATAGGTACAATGTCGAAAAGAGTCATAGACACTATCACATCATGGTATCATCAAGTTTTTGCCGCGGCCGATGGATGAAACATTTCTAATAAAACAAGAAACAAGAGTTTCCATTAGGTAAATTGAACCCGCAAGCTAAAGCTATGTGTCTAGAGTCGAAGTGAAAAGTTTAGTTATCCCGGTTTCAAACTTTCTTAGATTGTCTACTGTCAGTAGTTCATGTGGCAGTGAGTTCCACTCCTCTATTGTTCTGGGGAAAAACAAATATTTATGTACATCTCTTCGTGCCGGAATTGGTAGAATATGTTCTTGCTGGCTGCTTTTGACTCTTCAGGACACTCGCTCATTTAGACTTTTGGGCATTGAAATTAAACCAGTTACGATGAATCGGATACAAAACTTCGAACGTAGCTATACGCCTGCGTTCAGAAATTAAAGGCTGGTTTAATTTGTTCATCATCTCAGTTACAGAATGAGTTTATCGGTATTTTGATAAGATGAACCTCGCGGCTGTTCGTTGGATTTTTTTCAATTATATCTATCAGATTGTTTTTAAAGGGGTCCGAGACAGCGCTCACGTACTCTAGGGTAGGGTGAAGAAGCGTTAAGCACGCAGTTAATTTAGTTTATTCAGGAGCAAGTTTTAACTTTCGCCTTAAGTACCAGAGCTTTTTTTTCAGCCGAGGAACATATGTTGTCTATGTGTTTTTTGCAGTTTAGATCATTCGATATAGTAAGTCCGAGGTACTTAAAATGATTTACACGGCTTATAGCCTTGCCATCCATCTCGTAGTTGAAGGAGTGTATATTTTAATTTTATTGGTTATCGTTATTTACATAGCCTTACTGTGTTCAATTTTCATTTTCCACGCATCGCAGCAGTCGGCAATGATTTTTAATGCCGAATTTAAAGCGATTCGATCACTGCGGCTGGCTACAGTGGTGTAAATAAGGCAGTCGTCTGCAAAAACTCGGATTTTAATATTTGGGTTAATCTTGTCAGCAATGTCTTTTATATAAGTGAGAAAAATGACAGGGCCTAGCACCCATCCCTGAGGGACTCTTGACGTTACAGGCAACAGTCGGGATTTTGCGCCATTTACCTGCACAAACTGTGTTCATACTAAATATGATTTATTAACCCTTTCAGTCCCGAATTAACTATTTTCAATGTAAGCAACTAGTTTTCACATTTGGAGATGCACATGATCGTGGTAGTCCAAAAAAACTGAAAAACTCTTTGTTCACACTTTTCAGTGAAGAGTAATTAATTTGCCAATTAATTTAATAAATAATTATTATTTAATAATAATTCTATAATTTCTAGTTCATTTATTACTTAAAATGTTATCTAGATAGGATAGCATAATGCCCAATAGCCAAAATTCAAATTTCTGGCGCAGAACTAAAATAAATGCCCTATCTCTGCACGGTGAAAGAAGACGCTGCCTCAGCGAAACGCGCGAACAGCACGACCGCTTCTGTAATTTCTTCGTTGAGACGTGACCTCGCTGTATTGTGTGTACCATGTTGACACCACATGTAGGGCAGATGCTAAATACGGGCGCTTGAGGAAGAACAATGCTTTTTTACCAGATGTTTGCTGACTGACCTACATAATTTATGATTCCAATTGGAATCACTGGTACTAAAAGGGTTAAATGCGTTGGATTTCTTAGCGAACTTCGGCGGTTTTGGGCGTATCTATCTATCTACCTAGCCGCCTACGACTATGTGCTCTCAGGACCGTATCGTTAAAGGGAATTATACCAAAATTGGTATGACATAACATTACGGTATGATGAACATAAATGACTGGTCGTATCATGAAAATCATGACTTCCTTGTCATGAACGGCATGGTTTACATGCCATGGCTGGGGTGCTCGTGCGGCCGCCGTTTCGTTAACTTGATATATACCAAAATTGGTATGACGAGATATTTCTATATGGCTAACATATATGACAGGTGGTAATATAGAAATCATGACGTGCATGTCATGTATAGCATGACATAGATGTCGTGCTCATAGAACGTTCATGGCTGTTTCGCTATCTTGATATGTACCAAATTTGTTATTGGGTAACGTGACTGTATAACGAACATTGATTACCGGAGGTAACATGACAATCATGACATGCGTTACGTGCCACGCTCATGGTGCGCTCACGTCGGGTAAGCTAGCTTGATATACAGAAAAATTGCTAAGGTGCGACTTGACGTTATGACGAACATAAATGACAGATGGAAAATGGAAATAACGTCACCCATGTCGAGTGCAACATGATTTATATGCCAGAAAGAACGTTATTTCTATATCAGACGCGTGTTATTATAGTCGCAGTGGGAAATATTGCAGCGCAAGGTCATCTGAGAAGTTTGAGAGTCGCGTCTCCTCTATAATGAACACTTTTCTTGAACGCCTGCCTTAGATCGGGACCACACACCACTGGAGAACAGCAGTTCAGCTTTGCGAAGCGATGCGCCTCGTGCAGGTGCCGTCCGGATGAGTTTCGAAGCGCGCAGAGCTCCGATATTGCGTTCTCGTCGCTTTGTGGCAGCACGGTGAGGTTCACTGACCGTTCGACGCTGGTTGACGAAAGAAAAAGCCTTATTTCGTCGGTCCAAAAGCTCCGCCAACCTCAGCGGCTCAGCCTCTCCGTGGCCTGTGCTTATGGAGACGCTAGCAGACGATTCCGCGGCGGTGCCTAACAAAAATGGTGGACGCCCCCAGTGTTGGCAGAGAACTTAGCATTATGAATATCCTCCATTATTGCCAAAAATATTTTTCCCGAGGCGGGATTGACATCCCCGTACCCTCGATCCGAAGGCGAGCATTCTAACCACTGGGCTATCCAGCGCGATAGCAGACCATAGTATAGCCTTGGATGTTATAGTGTAGCAAGCTGGCTGGAAAGGCAAGCGAGCGTGAAGCAGAAAGATGTGATGGTGAGGAAAAGAAAAAGGAGGAGGGAATAGCGTAAAGCTTTGCTACGAAAGAATGAGAAGGCAAGAAATAGAGAGAAAGAAATGTTGAAAGAAAAAAATTCCCCATCTCCCGCTAAAGGGAACCATGTGTGGATGCGAAGCAGCGGGGAGATAAGTAGGTTGAGCGGGAATTTTATTGAAAGGATAAATGAGAATGTATAAGAGAAGACGTAGAATGTGGTGGTTGCGTGTTTATTTAGGGAACGTGTGCGATTCCTTGCGTCGGTGCACGGGGCGCTTTGAAGACGACGGCCTTGTGATTGGTGAAGTGTAGCGTCAGGGGTTGCTTTTGAAGAGTTTTCATTGTGAAGTTTGCGAAGATGAGGTCTATACACGTTCCCCTTATGGTTGTCGGTTGTACGTGGTCGTCTGAAATGCGTCGCAACGAGTACACGTCTATCATGTGGTGGACGAGCCAGTCGTTCGTGGTTATATGCCCGTTGAAGTCACGCACAAGCACGAAGGGCGTGTGGCTGTATGTCTGTGTCATTGCCTTCTCTAGGTAACGTTTGACGTTCTCTCTAGAGTAGAGAATGGGGGTAAGTGTAGGAGAGGATAGGGGAGGGTACGCGCATGCGCTGTAGGGAGCGTGGGACGCGGGGGCCGCTCCGTAGAGTAGAGGATTCCTATAGGAGACAAAGGGGGGTGAGCGTAGGAGAGAGAGGGAGAGGGGACGCGCATGCGCTCTGGTGGTGTGGGACGCGGGAAGGAGGGACGGACTAAGCCCCCCTCCAAACACATGCAAGCAAGATCAAGGAATGCGGTCAACCTGGGCGACAGACACCACCTGCCTAGCCGTTGCTAAGCAGCCTCTCTGTGCTCTCGGCCATGACTCTGATGACTTTAGTAGTGGTTGACGGCCTTCATATTACTACAGTGTCCTGGTTCGCATAATGGGTGCTTCCCTACTTCATGAAAGTGGCCGGACGCGGGACGCGGGACGGGGGGACGGGCGACGCGGGACGCGGGAGGGACGGACAGAGCCCCGAGCATAAGATGCTTCGCATCTAAAAAAGAGGCGCAGAGAGCATCAACAAAAGAGAGAGAAAGCAGTAGAGATAGAGAAAAGAAAGATAGAAACAAGGAGGAAGCAAGCATCACATCGTCTAGCGACCAGATACCGCACAACTCGGCCAAGCCGCCCATGCGCGGTAGCTAAGCCGCGACCATCGACGGAGACATTGCGCAGAACCTCCACTCTAGGGTGCATAACCTGGCTGCCCTCGATCGTGTCCAGAGAGTCACAGGGCGTCCTTAGAAAGTGCGTACTCCGAGGAGGAAACCGCGCATCTCGAAGCTAAAGCTGTCGGTCGAAAAGGAGTACGAGCGGCGACGGGCCCGCGCTTCGCTGTGCGACGCTTTGCGAGCCTTTGAGCAAATTGCCCGCATTATTTTCGCCTATTTCTTCTTTGACATCCGTTAATCTGCATTTCACGAACATCATATCTGTGACCGAAATACGTCAGTGAAGTCTTGGCGAGCCCCAGCACTAAACAATTTCCTGTTGAAGAAACACGTACTGCCATGAAGGCGTGTTCTTTTTTATACAGGGTAAGCGCGCAGAAGACGAGTACAGTGCACATGCTTGACACACACGAGCGCTCACGTATGTCAAGCCTGCAGCACTCGTGCATGTCAAGCCTCTACCCTATAACAGTCTTCTGCGCATTCACCTTGTGTCCTGCTACACCCACAAGCCTAGACTGATATATTAGCGGTCTTCTGCACGTTGTCCTGAGCCAGTTTCATGAAGCCAACATACGCACCGAAATTCGCTTAGCAATCGCGATAACTTCATTAAAATTTCTATATCAAATTATCCGAAATACCGAACTATTTCCGGTTTTTTCGTCGAGTTTATACATGCGGGCTCGGCTGCACGTGTGGCCAAGCCGTTAACGTTGTGATGTGCCTGTGTCGCAATGTCCTGATACCTAATCACGCCGCCAAACGCGACTATACCAGACGAAATAATACTCTAAACGTGAGTAAAGTAATGCTATAAATCGCAAATTATAACACCCCACGCTTGCGCGTACGACAAACAATCATCACAATAAAAAGGAAGAAGGAATACCACCAACTCTGAGACCTACTAGCCGACGAACCGGTACTACTGGCTTCACCAATGAACAGCTGTTATCCCCCGGGTCGTCGTTACCAGGAGCACTAAGTTCACATCATTACTAACAGCGAATGTACGAAAAATGCACGAAATTTAACACCGCACTGTATTCTGTGTGAGTGTGTGGCACTTTGTGGCGTGCAGCACATCGACACTCACCGAAGATCATCGCCACGGTACGTGCGTTTACCTCAATAGGGCTCAAAGACGTCGATGTAGCTTGAGGGGCCCACGCCAGTTTTGAAACGTGCCTAGAATTTTTGTCTGTGTTCTGGTTTTTGTATGAACTTAATGCTGCCTGTGTAAAAACAACCTCGTAAGCTACAGGCAATGATCTTATAATGTTTAGGCAGAAAAGGATCCGCGTTTAACGCTTAAATCAAATTTAGACAACTTTGCTAATCAGTAACGTCGTACCCTCTCTGCTGTGTGCTTAGATGGAAAGTGCTTCAATAATAGGGCCGACGGAATAACAAATATACTGGAAGCTGTTCTGGTCACTGCCATAGCCACCTGTTAATATTGTGAAGGGATTAGGCATGAGTAGCTACGCCTTTGTAACTCTAGGAAAACAAATGTTTCTCTATCAACAACGCTAGTCGTGCAACACGTATATGCATCATAGCCTTGAACCCATGTATTTTGTTTTGAAAATGTGTAGAGGATGTTAGGGGAGAATATAGCGGCTTTTTTCTTTTTAGGTGAAGCTTTCATTGAGAACTTCCTCGGGTTTCCAAGACCATGGCTTCCACTACTGCTATCTTGCTCAATTGCCTGATCGATCACTCACTTATTAAGGGATCAGACTCCCCCCTGGTTCGCAACAGGGATTGTGGGTGTAACCCGACATAATTTATGCTATTTAGAGTCCTGCAAATGATTTTCCAGTACGAACTTTTGGTTTTAGGCTATGTGCTGGGTAACACTAACGTGCTATATTCCGCTTATGGTTCCCACTTGAGGTCTCTCCTGTAACATGTGGTCATAATCTATCGAAGGGAAGCCTGTGAGATGAGTTTGTGAACAGTCGAAACTGTGAACATCGCACATTAGCTGGAAAAGGTCGAGCAGGCACGTCCCTTCGCGTTCTTTAGACCACCAGCTGAAGGAGGAAAAGGTGAAGGAGCTCTGCTTATGTGGGTTCAAAGAGGCTGCATAAACGTGTTGTCATCACTTCATTTCTATTCTGGTTTATGCGTGCTCTGACTAATAGGTGATCAACCATCGAAAAAGGTAGTGTGTTGTGATCTTTAGCGCTAGATTCAAGATTTATTCACTACACATGGTCAACAGGATTCACCACGTTCTGTGCATTAAATCTGATGACGAAGAATAACCACGAGACCATGAAGTTAGAGGCACCGCCGCACCTTCACGGTATAAGTAAACCAGGAATGCCCACGGCTCCACAATGCTCATCAACGCCCACTCCTCCATGTAGATATATTTATTACATGTGACAAACTTAATAGAGTCTGTTCAATCCTTCACTTCACTGTTATGTGCTGTACTCACAGTGCATGTACCATTGTCAGGTCTGTGACAGAGCTTTTTACCGGTCCTCGTATTATTATTACTGCTGAATAGGTAATATCTACATGTCAGGTTTGTTGGTGGACTCTGAAACAAGGGAAATCACAAAGCATTATTGTTCCAGAATGCAATAATATGCACGACGTGCACCGAAACATGGTATGCAGGAGCTCATCAAAAAGAAACGCACACGCCAGGTGCATACTAGATATATGCATTCGTCAATCACATGGCTCAGATTCGCATATAAACGTGGAAAGTTGACAGAGGATCATGCGAAAATTTCGACCAGGGTCGAAATTTTCGCATGATCCTCTGTCAACTTTCCACGTTTATATGCGAATGTGAGCCATGTGATTGACGAATGCATATAGCTAGTATGCACAATTTTATAGCTAGTATATATATATATATGTATATATATATATATATAAATAAATAAATAAATATATATATATATATATATATATATATATATATATATATAAATAAATATATATATATATATATATATATATATATATATATATATATATATATATATATATATATATATATATATATATATATATATATATATATTAAAACAAGGCGTTTAGGAGCAGCACTGTTTTATAAAAGCGACTAGCAGTCACTACAAGTTGCGTGGTAATGGCGGAACCAGCCTAAGCGCTGAGACAACCAAACGTCATCTTCTTCTCTGTCTGAGTAGTACCCGCTGCCTTTTGGAGTCGCTCTCATCTTCTTCACTACATTTTCTCCCCCTCCGGAAAAGAGCCATCCTGGCGACTTAGGGGCAGGAGACGACAGCGGGGTCGTAATACGGTTTTAGGCGATCTATGTGAACAGTCTCGCGTCCACGGCGTCGTTGATCAGGGGACGGCGCAAGCGGCTCCACGAGGTAATTCACAGGTGAAGTTTGTTTCACCACACGGTAAGGGCCATGATACTTGGATAGAAGTTTCGTTGAGAGACCAGGACTGGTTGCAGGGATCCAAAGCCAGACAAGGTCATCAGGGGCATAAGATGCCGGAGGCGCCGAGCTATCGCGATGGTGTTTTTGGCGTTGCTGATCGGCTGTAGTGAAGGAGCGGGCAATCTGGCGACACTCTGCCGCGTATTTAGCAGCTTGTGACACCGTCGTCGACTCAGCAACATCAGGGCTGTAAGGAAGGATGGTGTCTAGCATGCAAGAGGGCTCGCGTCCGTAAAGGAGGAAGTATGGAGAGAATCCGGTGGTTGTCTGTACAGCAGTATTATGCGCGTACGTCACAAATGGGAGAACACGGTCCCAGTTGGAGTGGTCGGAAGCGACGTACTTGGACAGCATATCCCCTAATGTTCTGTTGAACCGCTATGTGATGCCGTTTGTTTGAGGGTGGTACGCGGTGGTGGTCCGATGAATCACCTGGCATTCCTTGAGAAGCGATTCAACTGTGTCCGACAAAAACACGCGTCCCCGGTCGCTGAGCAACTCACGCGGGGCACCATGACGTAGGACGATGTGATGCAATATGAAAAAACCGACGTCACTTGCCGATGCAGATGGCAATGGTGAAGTTTCTGCGTAGCGCGTAAGGTGATCGATGGCAACGATGATCCAACGATGTCCAGCAGGTGTCATCGGAAGAGGTCCATAGAGATCAATACCGACACGGTCGAAGGGTCTGGCAGGACAAGGTAAGGGCTGTAGTGGAGCTGGAGAACGGGGAATTGGATTCTTCCGGCGCTGGCAAGCGATACAGGAACGGACGTAGCGACGAACGAAGCGATACATTCCTCTCCAGTAATAGCGCTGGGACAAGCGGGTGTAAGTTTTCAACAGTCCAGCATGCGCGCAGTGTGGGTCGGCGTGAAAGGAGGCGCATACGTCCGAGCGGAGATGTCGAGGAATAACCAGAAGCCATCGGCGTCCTTCGGAGAGATAATTTCTTCGGTATAGTAAACCGTCCCGGATAACGAAGTGCTGTGTTTGACGGCGCATACCTCTAGGGATGTATTGGGAGGGAGGCCCACGCAACAAGTTCAAAATTGAAGCAACCCAGGGGTCTTTCTGTTGCTCCAGCCGCATGTCGCTGACACAAAGTGCAGACACGTCGTGCGTAGGCGAAGATGGCGACTCGGCACTATGTGGTAGGGGTGATCGGGACAGAGCATCTGCGTCGGAATGTCTGCGTCCAGATCGGTAAATAACATGGATGTCGTACTCCTGGAGCCGCAGCGCCCAGCGGGCGAGCCGGCCGGAGGGATCTTTTAAAGAAGAAAGCCAACATAAGGCATGGTGGTCTGTAACCACACTAAATGGGCGCCCGTAAAGATAGGGTAGAAACTTTCGTATGGCCCATACAATGGCTAGACATTCTTTCTCTGTCACGGAATAGTTGGCTTCCGCTTTGGTGAGTGCACGACTGGCGTAGGAGACGACGTACTCATCAAATCCAGGTTTGCGCTGGGCGAGCACAGCACCGAGACCGATACCGCTAGCATCCGTGTGGATTTCTGTCGGGGCAAGTGGATCAAAATGTCGCAGAATTGGAGGGGATGTAAGAAGGCGACGGAGTGTGGCGAATGCATCATCACATGCCGGTGACCATCCCGAAAGGTCGTGGTTGCAGCGCAGAAGTTCAGTCAAGGGTGATACGATGGATGCAAAGTTGCGAATAAAACGACGAAAATATGAACATAGGCCGAGGAAGCTGCGAAGTTCTTTTATCGTCTTCGGCTTCGGGAACTCGGCGACGGCACGAAGTTTCGTCGGATCTGGAAGAACGCCATCTCGAGAGACGACATGGCCCAGAATTAGGAGTTGTCGAGCGCCAAAGCAGCACTTCTTCAAGTTGAGCTGTAGGCCGGCAGAGCTGAGGCAAGCGAGCACTGTTTCGAGGCGCTGAAGATGTGTTGAAAAGTCGCTTGAAAATATGACAATATCGTCTAAGTAACACAGGCATGTCTGCCATTTCAGGCCACGGAGGATGTTGTCGATCATGCGCTCGAACGTGGCAGGCGCATTGCATAGCCCGAATGGCATGACGTTAAATTCATATAAGCCATCTGGGGTAATGAAAGCCGTTTTGGGGCGATCAGCCTCAGCCATCGGAACCTGCCAATAACCGGAGCGCAGGTCTAACGACGAGAAAAACTCGGCTCCTTGCAAGCAGTCGAGAGCGTCGTCTATGCGAGGTAGCGGGTAAACATCTTTGCGGGTGATTTTGTTCAACCGGCGGTAGTCGACGCAAAATCGTATTGAGCCATCCTTTTTCTTTACTAGAACCACCGGGGAGGCCCATGGGCTGTTAGAGGGCTCAATGACGCCGCGCTTCAGCATGTCGTCCACTTGTTCGGCGATAATACGACGCTCAGATGACGACACGCGATACGGACGCTGGCGTAAAGGAGCGTGAACGCCAGTGTCTATTTGGTGAGATACCGTGGAAGCACGGCCCAAAGTTGGTTGCTGGAAGTCGAAGCTTGTGCGGAAGCGCTCGAGGAGGGCGATGATGTTGGCGCGCTGCTGGGCCGTAAGGTTGCTATCGATGCATCGAGAAAGTGCTTCGGTGAATGATGGCTGAGAGGGCAACGGGGAGCAATCAACGGCGTCGATATCAGGCGGAGTCGAGTGATCAGGAACCACATGTGCACACAAAGGATCAACGTCATCGGCAAGGCCTAGGCACTCTCCGCGCAGTAATTCAGAAGGTGAGGGAAACGGATTGGAAACATAAATTGCGCTTCATCCATCGTGGATGGGGAGAACAGCGAAAGGAATCAAGAAGCACTTTCGGCGGACAGTGGTTTCCGACGGCGTAGAGAACAGTTGAGCCAGTGGAGACGGCACTGGAAAGTGGCACTAGCGCAGATGAAAAAGGAGGTATCGGTGTGTCGGCAGCAACAAGAACTTTTGCAGGTGAAGGTTGTGAGTCGACTGCAGCAGAGTCACATAACGGCGAGAACTCGACTTCGGCACGGGCGCAGTCGATGACAGCACGGTGAGTGCAGAGAAAGTCCCACCCCAGTATAACTTCATGGGAACACTGCGGCAGCACTACAAACTCGACGGCATAAATATCGTCTGCAATAACAACGCGTGCTGTGCACGCAGCGAAAGGGCGAAGTTGTTATATATATATATATATATATATATATATATATATGAGAAATAACAGACAAAAATGCCAAGGAAAGTATAGGGGAAGCTATTAGAAGTAATTGTAATGTAAATGTGAAGACTGACGCTCCCACGTTTAAGTACACATATATACACTATAAAGTGGACGGGGGGATGACCGCCACCGTAGCTCAGTGGTAGAGCATCGGACGCGTTATTCGAAGGTCGCAGGTTCGGTCCCTGCCGGTGGCAAGTTATCTTTTTGTCCACTTTCCTTTCTTCACATTTACAATACAATTACTTCTAATAGCTTCCCTTATACTTTCCTTGGCATCTTTGTCTGTTAGTTCTCATTAATACTGCGTTTAACAAAGCAAACAAGCCCTTAAGTTTATAATTCTTTCCTTCATTCATAACGAGGGTCTCGTTCTGGCAGACTTGATGCCTTCACGGGGTATGCGAGGGATTATTAGTCAGCTGCCCGCTCGTAATAAGATCACGTACTACGTGACGCCTACAGGCAAAAAAGAGTGTTCCACACTCGCCGTAATAGGCAACAGGCGGCGCTGACTGACGCTCCCACGTTTAAGTACGCATACATACCCTATAAAGTGGACGGGGGGGATGACCGCCACCGTAGCTCAGTGGTAGAGCATCGGACGCGTTATTCGAAGGTCGCAGGTACGGTCCCTGCCGGTGGCAAGTTATCTTTTCGTCCACTTTCCTTTCTTCACATTTACATTACAATTACTTCTAATAGCTTCCCCTATAC
Organism: Rhipicephalus appendiculatus; assembly: GCA_030522465.1. Classification (NCBI taxonomy): domain Eukaryota; kingdom Metazoa; phylum Arthropoda; class Arachnida; order Ixodida; family Ixodidae; genus Rhipicephalus; species Rhipicephalus appendiculatus. The sequence continues at coordinate 125,645 of JALIZH010026882.1, forward strand.
TTTCCTTGGCATCTTTATCTGTTAGTTCTCATTAATACTGCGTTTAACAAAGCAAACGAGCCCTTAAGTTTATAATTCTTTCCTTCATATATATATATATATATATATATATATATATATATACATATATGGGTCATTCCATACCAAGTGTCCCAGACGTGGCGCTCGATCATCGCAGATTTTGCCGATAAAATTTGCACTTTTTTTTGTACACCCCATGGAGTACTGTGGGCAAATATTTTTGCTCGACAAAATTTTGCAAGACCGTGGCGCCTCCTCAAAATTCGCTTCATTCTGCTAAACTGTGGATAATAGAAAAATGTATATAAAATCTATCTTTGTATATAGAGCTTCGAAATGACGCTTGAGCTACTACAGAAGTGTTGTTTAGTTGTGCTACTTAACCATTCCGAAATTTTTGTGTTTCCCTGCCAGCTAGGCCTTTTCAAAAACAACAAAAATCTTCAAAGTTCGCCATTTTTTTTCTTAGGCTATCTGGAACTCTGTCTAAGCACTCTTAATATTCTTGTGGTTTTCAGGAAAATGTATTTTCATACAAAAATGTTTAGGGGTGAAATAGACTTCCAATCTTTTCGAAAAAAATTGTGAAATCGGACAAAATATGCGATTTGTCCCATATTTAACCGTATTTTTCGTACTGATGCGGTCCAAGTAAAAATCCTCATGATGTGGCGTTTGATAGAGCAGTTTATGGCTAAGTAATGAAGAAAGTCTAATGAAATCATTCTTTGTTTTAAGAAAGAAAATAATTTTAGAAGTTGGTCCTTAGAACGCGCCCTGCATTCCTTTTGTTGCCACTTCGCCGCAAAGCACGTGGTTGCCCTTGCAGCTGACACTTGTGACAGGAAGTGGCAAGGTGCTATATGTATGTTAGCGGCTTGTGAGTGGTCGAAAATCTTGTGGCTTTGATGCCAAGCCTCCGAGTATTGAGTTTGCTTTACGATGTGAGCTTGCTTGGCGTGCCCATTGGGAAGTATGGACGCCGTATAGCATCTTGCGGTATCGTTGGCACATTCTGCTACAGGGCCCTCTGCACAAGTAGTATACAGAGACCGAAACAAATAAGGCACATTGTTTACACTTTTTATTGCGGATACTAGCTGTGCAGTGCTATTAAGAATGCTTAGGCAGAGTTCCATATAGCATAAGAAAAATAGCGAACTTCGAAGATTTTTGTTGTTTTTGAAAAGGCCTAGCTGGCAGGGAAACAAAAAAAATTTCGCAATGGTTGAGTAGCACAACTAAACAAGACTTCTGTAGTAGTTCAAGCGTCATTTCGAAGCTCCACATGCAAATATAGATTTTATATAGATTTTTCTATTATTCGGGTAAAATGGGGAAATTGAAATCGTGCCTGCGCAGATATAATTGCCGCTTTGAGATTACGAAGAAGCGACTTCTCAGAATCTTTCTTTTTCTTTCGTTTATTATTCACATGAAGACAGGTGCATCAGTCATGTTATAAAGGCAGGGCCCCTTAACTCGCATAGGAGCTGTGAATCATTCAGGAGCAATCAAATTCGACTAATTGACTGGCGAAACCGAAGCCGAAGTCCTATGAGCACAACTAACAGACGACCAGAGTAATGTCATGCTTCACGACAATAATCGCAGTGGCGTTAGTTCTTCTGCATAAGTTAGCGTACGTGCGCTTTTAGTGCTATAATCGCAACCGCCACCTGCACACGATGATGCGAAGTAGACCGATGGTTGTTATATGGACGGTCACTCACTCTAGCGGTTTAGGAAGAATATAAAAGCCGCGCTCTTCCAAGCATCGGTCTCGATTTTGGATGCGAAATTACCCAGATTTCATCCCTGTGCTAAACTTACCGCCAGCCGACTTTTTAGTAAATCAGCAAGGGGGGCATAGGCTCTTTGATAGAAGCGCTCCAATTCCCGCTTTTACCCCAGCCAACTCTTTCCACTAAGCAAAGAGTTCATTAACTTAATTTATTTAATTATTGTCGTAACTGGTGTCTTAGTTCTACAAAGATGTCTGCCTCCACAAAAACTTATGAAGGCCATGATGAAACGTTTTCTGGACAGATTTCATCAAGTTTGAATTACTTCGGGTAAAACTAGTTTTAATATGATAGAACTAATTACTTCTTATGCTTTTGATTATACGTCATTTTGAATATGTTTTAGATGTCTTAGATTTTGGACGAGAACGATGTGGTATGTGGGCAGTAGAATGACGATTAATTTTTTGATGCACTGGCATGGCCTTAATATTTTTATCATGGTGATGCACGACCCTTGGTAGTTCGAAAAACGCTTTATTAAGGCACTAGTCTACGATGTAAGACTAGTAAACGCATCCAGATGACGTTGTACTCAAAAGCACCAGAGGGTATCGTGTCCATCAGATGAATCTAGGTTCACCTGCACAAGCTCAAACATTATCTTCATCCTAGAATGTTCACATAACAGGCAACGCCAGAGCATATGGTCCAGGCAAGCGAAGTCAGTGCAGTGCCTGCAGGAGCTGTTGCTTGAAGTGTCGAGATAAATCTTGTGTAATAAAGTTGGGGCGGGATAAGAGCCTGTCTGTTATTATCGTAGAGTGAATGCACGTGCTCTATTTAACTTCTTGTCAGGAAGGGCAAAGTCTCGCTACCGAGATAAAGTGCTGCGTAATTTCGTTATGCGTGGTCGGTTGATCTCCGCTCTCCACAAATGCGGGCGGCGGGGGGTCTTCTCCGTGGTCGCGAAAAGCAAGACCTCGCACCTTGGAGGGGGAATCACGTTGAGGTTGGTGGCACCTCCCATGATTTATCTCCTTTGCCATCTACGATGGTTTTGTCGTCGACGATGCGACAGGCTTCCTTACACTCGGCGTCAACGCTTAAGCTGTGGATAGCTGCCCTCGAGTCGCTGAGATATTGGTATGTTTGTCGACCAGGAGGGCCAGGGCAATGACCACTTGTTCGGCCACACATGACGAAGACCTTTGTAACATAGGCGACATTAATAGACGAACCCCTCTGGTTGATTGAAACTACTGCAAAACTGTTCCTGTCGCCATGTTGGGCCGCGTTGATGAAGCAGCTGCCGCCACGGAGATCTGTCACCCGGCGTAGGAGGGCCACCACCCTAGCTTTATTTATTTACACTTTGTGCAGCGGATGCACATTGCGTGGGACAGGGGATATGATCATGCTGTGATTACATGATTATAAGAACGTCGAGGTCGCTAGTTCGTCGTCTCGCTTTGCGGTTAGGTTGTGGCGTCGCATCACGGCTGCGTCGGTTTGTTCCGCTGCTTGCGGGTTGCGTCGTCAGGTCTTCTTCGGGTTGCGAAGTTTCCACGTCAGGCCCCCCAATCGGCTTGCGGCGGGTTCTTTAGATTTCGTTGCTGTGTGGTCGTCGGCGGCGGAGGATCTTCGGTGTTTCGTCGTACAGCGACCGCACCTCCATCGGTTGCGGCCCTTAGTTTTCCGGATACGGGCTAGATGACCGTCCCAGGGTTGGGCCAGTGTACGGCGGGCGGTGCGGCGAGGTGTAGCGGCCGGGCGACGGTGAACGGTATGGTCGTCGTTGTTGCCAATGTGCTCCGGTGATGTAGTCGTCGATGTCACGACGTCGTTCTGCTTGCTGCGGACGCGGCGCGTTGACGTGAAAACAACGTAGTCCCATCGCACGGTATTGGCACCGGCGGTACGTTTGTCCGGCTTCTCCGCAGTGGTAGCATAGTGGGCGGTGGTCAGGGGCCTGCCAAACGTCGGTCTTCCTCGCAGCGTGGCGCTGGCCGGTAGGTGGGCGGTATGGCGTCCGTGGCAGTGGCGGCAGAGTCTGGCGGAGGAACTGCGGTGGTGCAGCGTCCTGACGCGGCCGTCGAGGAGCGTTGCGGCGTACTGCGGTGGCGTAGCTCATAGCTTCAGCCCGAGGCTGCGGTGCTTCGAGAATTGCAAGCGATTGCCGAAATTCCTCGCGGACAATGTCGGCGATGGAATCTACTTGATGCTGCGGTGCAGGTACCAGCTTGCGCAGCTCCTCCCGCACGATCGCTCGGATGGTCTCACGCAGGTCAACGGCGCTGAAGGCATGAGCTTCAGCGTAGTTGGTTGATGAGCGGCGGTTGTACTGCCTTGTCCGCATCTCAAGCGCATTTTCTATTGTAGTAGCCTCGGTAAGGAATTCGCTGACAGTCTTGGGCGGGTTGCGGACAAGTCCCGCAAACGGCTCTTGCTTAACTCCTCGCTTCAGGAACCGGAGCTTGTCTTCAAGCTATTTCGGGGTCTGCGTGGCGGAAGAGTCTGATTATTTCTTCAGTAAAAAGTGCCACGTTCTCGTTTGGCACCTGGGCACGTGTTTCGAGAAGAGCCTCGGCCCTCTCCTTGCGGACAACGCTTGTGAACGTGGCAAGGAACCTGGTGCGCAAAGTGTCCCACGTTGTCAGGGTTCACTCTTGGTTTTCGTACCACGTCCTGGCGGCGTCTTCTAAGGCGAAGTAAACATGCCGTAGCTTGTCGTCATTGCTCCAGGCGTTGAAAACGGCCACATGGTCCTAGGCTTCGAGCCAGCTTTCCGGGTCTTCTAACGACGATCCTCGGAAGGTTTGCGGCTCCGTAGGTTGTTGTAACACAACTGCCGCGGGCGTAGGCGCACTGGCTGTCATTGTTGCCGCAGTCGTAGTCATGGCCATGGTCTTCCTGGTCGATTCAGGCAGAGGCCCTTACTCTGGCGGTAGACCTTGTTTCCTGCAGCTTGCGCGCTGCTTGGAGTTGATGTCGGTGTCTTTGTAATGGACAGTGCTAGGCGTCCCCGTAAAACACGATGATACAGAGAAGCTCGGACATCATGGCCGTGACATCAGCTTAGTCATCCGACGAATAGATGTTTGTTTGTTTTGAGCCTTCTGTTCCCACAAGTTGGTCACCCGGACATGGTGCGTCAACAGACACACCATGAGCGCGCCTGGTCATTTTCCGCCACTAGAGGTCCGTTTTGGCCATCTTCACATGAACATTATAAGTCCGCTACCACCGTCCGCGAACCAGCGTTACATACTCACATGTATCGACCGATTTACCCGCTGGCCGGAAGCAACGCCGTCAAGCAACATCGCTGCAGAATCTGTTGCACAGGCTCTCGTGCACACCTGGATCGCTCGTTACGGCGTGCCACACACCATAACGACAGACCGAGGGAGACAATTCGAATCGTCCCTCTTTCGGGCTCTCCCGCCTTCTACGCGTAAGATACATACAAACTACAGCATACCAGCCCAGTTCGAACGGCATTTTAGAACGCTTCCACCGTCAACTGAACGCATCACTGCGTGCGCAAGATTTAACAGTTGCATGGACAGAGCGCCTACCCTTGGTTCTACTAGGTCTTCGCACCGCCGCGAAAGAAGAGACAGCGTGCTCATCCGCAGAGCTGGTTTTCAACACGACACTTCGCTTACCCGGCGAGTTCTTTGCCTCAGAACCGACATCTGCTGAGGTACCCTCTTACGCCGACCGCCTGCGAACTACTATGGCTACTGTTGTACCACCGCCGCTTCGTCATGATTGCAAGACCGTTTATATGAGTCCATCATTACATCATACCAGCCATATCCTTATCCGTCACGATGCTACTCGTACTCCGTTACAAGTGCCTTGCGATGGTCCTTTTTAAAGTCCTAAAACGCGCTCCTAAGTACTTTTCACTCCTTGTTAACGGACTCGAGGAGACGATTTTTATAGACCGTTTGAAGACAGCTCACTTGGGCGCTGGCAACGCCATCTCAAGCACATAAACCGCTCTACGGCAATGCCTTCATCGGTTGGGGGGGGTGGGGGGGGAGCCATGTAGTGGACAGTGTGCTTGGCGTCCCCGTAAAAGGTGAAGAGACAGAGAAGCTCGGACATCATGGCCGTGACATCAGCTTAGTTACCCAACGAATAAATGTTTGTTTTTAGACTTCTGTTCCCACATATTTGTGACTGGGACTGGGTTCATGGCTTGACGGGGGCGTCCGGAACATGAAAGAAGTAGCACCTCCGCCAGATGTCACGTGGTCGTGACGTCGACCAAGGCAGCAGCCTTTGGACCACGTCAGTTTTGTCGTATTGCAGCGCTGTCGAGCACGCAGTGTTGTCAATGCCATTTACAAGCTGTCTTTGATATGTGCGCGCATGAAACCGCAAACAGGTTCCCCGCGTGCTCGAGTCACAAAACCCGCTTCAGTGAAACTACGAGCAATGCGGTTTACGAAATTCCCATGAGCTGTGAGAAAGCTTATGTAGGTCAAACTTGACAATGTTTCAATGATCGTGCTCGACAACACTCCAAGTGCGTGAAGAATGGATATGGTAGCTATTTCGTTGACCACTGTAAAAGGTACACATATGTTCCCATGCTTGAAAGAACAAAATTTATACGGAAAAGATTGTCTAAGAAGGAGAGAGAAATTACGCAGGCCTTTTGGATCCGTAACGAACGTAACAATTCCATTAGTTGACCCTCTCTTTTACTATCGGAGAAAGTAATAGACTTCGTGAAAGATTGTGAATGTGATAAGCAAGTATTTGATATGCGCATGTTTATTCTGAGAATGTATAAAATGCTGGTTGTCCTGTAACAAACATTCAGCTGGTAGTCGGCGCTTGTCTCGTGGCTTTGCTTCATTTGTCGTCCTAGTTCCATTCGCACTGTTACTTTCTTTGGTCTAATTTCCGCTTTCCGTTTGACTCGCCCAATTTGGCACGTCGGGCCATCCTTTCTCCCCCCTTCTCGCTCACCCCGGTTAACTCAGCCGCCGTATCCTCCTCTTTTGTTTGGGTTGCAGGATAGGGTACGAGCCTATACATACACGCGCTAAGGAAAGAAGTTGAAATCTTGATGAAAACAAGTCCGGTTGTCGAAACGCCGGTTGAAGCGACACCCCGTGTTCACGAACTTTTCATCTCTTCAACCTTCCATCTTCCAATAAACTTCTATTTTTATACCAAGTTTTGCATTACAAATGTCGGCTCTTGTAGTTCATATCGTATATATATATATATATATATATATATATATATATATATATATATATATATATATATATATATATATATATATATATATATATATATATTGTGTTTACAAGACATTTCTACCTTCGACTATACATTGGGAAAACTCTCAGTGTTAAAGCGAATAAATTTTTTTTTATTAAAAATCATTTACTTACATCAATACATGTTATATTAGGATTGTCCGTTATATTATCATAACGCCTGTCCCGCACTGGACCTACGACAAGAACAGGGGTTCAAAGCGAGTATTTAATGCAGAATCAATGTTAACTATCGAAAAATGTTTCCAGTGGTGTTCCAGGCCTACTGTTGCCCAGCGGCTATAAATCTAGTAGACATATTCAGTTACGTGTGCGGTACATACTGCCATAAAAAAGCACATAAGTGCTTAGTCCAAACCTTGTTTGTATTTTTAAATACTGGGCATTTGATTTCACGCGTTTCCTGAACTACGCTCACTCAACTGTTTCCCGCTTATCCTGTGGATTGTAACAATGGCGCATGGAGAATTCTCAGAAAACCCCACTGCATTTGGTGGCCCTGTCATCCTACTGAAAAAACCTATATATGCTTTCATATAGGATCCGTATGGTTTCATACCGGACCCACATGACTGAATATAGGAATTGTATAGGACCATATGCTAGTATATATGATCCATATAGAACCGATGCAGGACCTACATGGTGGCATATAGGACCTAGATAGGACCTGTACAGGACTTACATAGGACCAATATGGCGGTATACAGGACCTAGATAGGACCTGTACAGAACTTACATAGGACCTATGTAGGAATTGTGGGGTTGGTATGGGGGTCCCATCAAGCACAATATAGGACCTAATCAGGTTGAATGGGGGGTCCTATACAGGACCTGCGGGGTTGGTTTATGGCACCCACAAGTCAATACAGGACATTAATAGGACTTATTAGACCGAATATACACAGCATGTATCACATTTTTTTTTGGCATTGAAGGACAAAAAAGACCAAAAAGTTTTCAGCTCAATTAGATGGCTGCATACTTTTTCATGAAATAACTAATTTTAATTAGTATATATCATGAATGCAAATATATACTAAAGTATATTCGATAAGTATATCAGATGATTACCAAAGTATTTCAATTTCACTTGTAATCAGCTTAGTCGCACACATGTTGAAGTACATTTGCACAATTTTTGCTATCTCTGAAAAAAAATTCATACCAATATTGCATATGTGCAACCGATCATTTTTTTAAATTTGTAAGGTTAAAGAGTGAGTATGTGGCTGTATCAGACATGATGGTCACTTGCAGTATAGCATCCATGTGAAGGGTTTATGGATTATTAAGAAAGCTTTGAGCTTGCTCCTGCCTTGTAATACCTTAGTATTAGTGTCAGGGTCCAATTTACGTATGTTCTTGCCATTCATCACATTTCTTCATGCCTCAGCCATTCCCATAACATTTTAACAGGTTTAGATATTCGAGCACTTTGTAAACAAAATTTTCAGTCCTCGTAGCAAGTAACTTTCCATTACATGAACCACAGACAAAAAAAAGATAAAAGACAAAACCAAATTTGTGGGATAAAGACAGCTTTGTTTGGACAATCGCTGATTAGTTAGATTCAGGAGTCATACTTCTACTCAGTAAAACTAGTACACAAAGCTCAATAAAAAAGTTTCATGGTACTGGTGTTCTTCAAAAAAGGTACCCCGAATTTTCAGTTGAAATTTACACGCAATGCTTCAAATGACTCATCCGAACATTCCCGTGGCACAAGCTTGCTCATTCGTGTTCAGTACTTAGCTTTGTTTATCGCTCAGAAGTTTCACAAGAGCACATAATTCTCAATGTTTTGTTTCATGTGCTTCCATCTGAACCTCCAAAAGCACCTTGTTCTACGTATGCGTGAAACAGTCACCACCAGACAACTACGTGTCATCTGAGTCGCATCCCTGAAACAAGAGTAGCTTGAATTTTCATCTCAAGTTAACGCGTAACGCTTCAAGTCGCTCATCCGAACATTTGGTTGGCACGCAGTTGGTCGTTCGTGATGAATACTTGGCGTTGTTTATGGCTCAGAAGTTGCACAAGAGCACATAATTCTCAATTTTTTGTTCCATGTGTTTCCATCTGAACCTTCAAAAGCATCTTGTTGTACGTATGCGTGAAACAGTCACCACCAGACAACTACGTGTCACCTTAGTCGTGTCCTTGAAATAAGAGTAGCCTGAATTTCCATCTCAAGTTAACACGTAACGCTTCAAATGGCTCATCCGAACATTTGGTTGGCACACAGTTGGTCGTTCGTGACCAATACTTGGCGTTGGTTATCGCTCATAAGTTCCGCAAGAGCACATAATTCTCAATGTTTTGTTTCTTGTTGTACGTATGCATGAAACCATCACCACCAGACAACTAGGTATTGTGGTACTCGTGTCCGTGAAACAAGAGTACCTCGAATTTTCTGTTCATGTTTCCATGCATTGTTTGAAATGGGTCATCCGAGTGTTTGGGTGACACAAGCTTGTGCTTTTTGTGTTTGCCCATTTCCCGTTTTCTCCAAAGGCTTAGAGGAAGTCGTTTAGCATGTCGCTTTCGTTTTATTGTGTGACATAACGTTTCAATGCCATTCCAACATGGTTTCAGAAAAAATTGGCCTTCTAGTAACTGCAATGTTAATGCAGAGAGAAGTCATGCTTCAAAACGTTGAAGAGAAGCGTCTAGTGTTAGCCCTCTTTTTTCGCTTTAAGGAAGTCTTCTACAATTAAAGCATAATATACTTCATGCCAAGATTGAAAGCAGTAGGATATGAGGACGTTTGTTTGAACACATGAATTCTTATGTGTCGCTTTGACGTCCCTATGCTAACATTAATATTCACTCATGACAAACACTGGACCCTATGTCAGCTAGGAGTTCCATAGGGAGGCATACTGGAGCATTTCTTGATTAATTTTAATATTAACTATATCGTGAATATCCATTACTCATTTTATGTTATGTACAGTCATGACACATAATACAGTTGTGTTTGAGAGCTGAGCTCTAGGCGCGCTTTCCTGCGTAACCGATAGAGCGAAGGAAGGACGAAAGAGAGCGAGGGCGAAGTCTGCCCCCCCCCCCCCCCGTCTGTTCCTAACCGGCGTATTTTGTGCGTATGCAGGGCTGGGGTGTGCACTGCGGCTGGCTTCGATTGTCGTAACGGGGCTAGGGGTTTCGCTTCGTTCGCGGCGCCTTCAATGCACATGGTGGTGTGCGTTGCACTCGAGCGCTCGGCGTTTCGCGACGCCTGCAATGCACAGCAGAGTGGTGTGCGTAAAACTTAAGCGCTGGCAGTTCCTGTGGCAATATGTAACGAATGTTACATTGCTACAACTGCGGAAAGCCAAAACTTGTTTTACCTCATGTGGTTGCAGTTGGCATTGCCCCAATGCAAGCTGCGGCAGTATCGTAATCGTCGTTGACTTTTTTTCGGTTGTAAAAATGGAGCGTGGTTGGGAAGTAAATGCACTGGAAGTTATTGCGGTTAACACGAAAGCGATCACGTTTTGCCCTTAGTGTAAAACATATATTATGACGTGAATCACTGACTCAGCTCTAAAAATGCCCCCCACCTCCCCGAAGGGAATCGTGAGGAAATGCGAATGCATTTCGCGCGCGCTTCACTCCATTTATATATACGTGCGAGCGAGCGGACGGGAGTGTGGGGCGCAGGGAGGAGAGAGAGCGAACGGCGAGAGAAGGCGCGGCGAAGCACTGCATCTACCCTCTGCTACACTCTCCACACACGCGGGAGCTCCGCCGAGCTTCCGCGATGCGAGCGCCATCACACACCAGAGCGCGCTCCTCCTCTCCACTCACTCTCCGCTACTCCGCCCGCACCACCTGCTCCGGTTGCTAGGGGCGAGGATAAGCGCGCGCGCCCGCAGCTGTTGCTATGGGAGAGGGAGTGAGAGCGGAGAGATACAAAATTACACCATCTTCCGCTAGAGGGAACCTTGTGTAAATGTGAAGCAGCGGGCGCTAACGCTTACACCGGCGGCGGCGTTGACGCTGGCGCTCATCGCAGCGTTGCGCAGGAAAGAAAACTGGGGATGCGTAAAGCACGCAGCGATGGAGCGGTGTTTACTACTGGAACATGCCAATCGCTGCTAATGTGCAATGAGAGACAGAACACTCCGACTGGACACAGAGACTCGCAGTCCGCTTTTAGTTAACGCGCACGCTGCGAATTTTTATTGTACAACAACGCACAGGAGAAATCTCCCACCGGCACCACCTTGGAGGTTAAGATCCATTGCCATATATACGGGGTGGCCAGTGAACGGTTGTGCAGCGCGAGCAGTCGGTTTTTTCGAAAAAAGAAACTCGCTAGCAGACGCTGCCTGTGTCGGCGTCGCGAGGCGAGAGAGGGGGGTGGAGCGTAGGAGAGGAGAGAGAGGTGGGACGCGCATGCATGCGCAATGGGGAGTGTGGCCGCCGCGGGCAGGGATGCCTAGAGGAGAGAGGGGGGGGAGCGTAGCAGGGGAGAGAGGAGGGAGGCGCATGCGCAGTGAGGATGTGGTTGCCGCGGGGGGGGATGCCTAGAGGAGAGAGAGAGAAGGTTTTTTATTTTTTATTTTTTAATGGGTTTGCGCATGCGCAGTAAGGGTGGTCACGCCGCACACCACCACCACCGGATTAAGCTTCGCCATAAGATGCTTCACATCTAACACCTGCCGGCGCTTACCTCCTCAACCTATCCTCCTCGTCCTCCTCCGCGGACAACGCTGGACAACGCCGGATGCCTGACATAGCCCGACTATGAAATGCATTCGCATTTAAAAAAGCTCATGAAAAAAGCTCATTTAAAAAGCTCATGAAAAAATTCTAAACAAAAACCCCACCCACAAATTACGGGGCCCACACGAGAATAACTTTACCATTACCCCGTGTATTGAACGCAAAATCGTTATCGTGTTGCAAATGTGCGCTTCATGCTTCTTCGTGAATCTAGAATACCGGATATGAAATTTGTCTTTGATGTGGTTTTTTTCTCTTCTCTAAATCGCGTGTACTTGTCGCGTTCTTTTGGTGATCATGTGTGCTTATGTGCGCCAGTCAATGTATGCCGTCACAGCATGCTGTTGAACTGTAATCAGCTGCGAAGCTTACTGAAGCTCACAAAAACTTTTTCTTCCCATGCCCTCCGCTCTCGGTAAGTCCAGTTTGTTACCGTGTCGATGAGAATCAATGCTATCACCGCAGAGTGCTTGGCTGCCATTTGTAATTTGCGCGACCGGATGTTTACAAGCCTTATCGGCACCTGAGAGCAGCCGCATTATGGTAGCCAAATTATGGCTTCCGGTGACGTCAAAAAGAAAAAAAGAAAACGTGTGAAGATGGATCAAACTTTCTACCTGTTATTTTTTCCACTGTAAAAAAAAAGTGGGTTTATGAATTTGAAAGTGTGTGAATGAGTTTTGTCGCTTTCGCCACCTTCGAGCTTTATGGATGTGAACTCGGTCGAGTCCAAGCGGCCAAGACAAGCCTATGGCGAAGTCATTTGCGTTGTAATGGCGTTTGCTTGATGTGCGGGGTGCGCGGGGTGCGTGCATCGGTTAGGTGCCTCCGTGTTTAAACATTCCCTATCGAAAAAAACAGCGTTTCCAGTGTCTCCCAGTGCGTTTCAGCGCGCTGGGTGACACTGGAAACGCTGTACAGTGTGTCCCAGTGTACTACAGCGCGCTGGGAGACACTGGGGCACACTGTACAGCGTGGCCCAGTGTCTTACAGCGCGCTGGGAGGCACTGGGACACACTGTGCAGCGTCGCCCAGTGTCTTACAGCGCGCTGGGAGGCACTGGTCACGCTGTACAGTGTCTGCCCGCGCACTGGGAACACCGGCGGCACATTGGAAGAAACTGGCCGCGCTGGATGGACTTTCTATAAGACTTTATATTGGATCGCGTGATGTCGAGCGTAAAATTTACCGAATATTTTCAAATTGTTCTGTCCTGTGTGCTACACATATAGTTTCAGTTAGGCGACGGATGTGCGTGTCGGCTAAAGCAATCATCTGTCGAGCGCGCTAGCGCGCGTGCGCTTTCCTTGAAGTGTGCTCGAGTGTCGTCAATGTAGTTTATAAACCGCATCGAAAGAACTCATCATTCTCAACACAATATGGCAGTATTATTAGTCTGATAATCAAGATCAACCTACTCTAGCTGTCAGTCGTTCCCGCTCGTATACCGCAGAAAGCCGCATGCACGTCACCGGCAGCAGTTAGCCGCTGCAACACCCAATCCCGCGGCGTTTTTAGCTTCTGATTTGTGTAATCGAAGGTGCAAATATGACCTCGCTAGGGTCAGTTATGATCGAAACTACATTTTAGCGGTTATTACACTCTTTGTAATGGAATATATATCCACGATCTTCAAAGCGACCATGGCTCACGAAGTGCGGCCCTAAGCCTAAAGCTCGTTTCGGCTAGAGTGAACTACTGCAGATCTAGTACGCGGAACGTAAACAAGAGGACAGAAAATATGTTCAAACGGGTGACGAAAAGTACAGTGTTCAGTGAGCAGTTCAGATGCGTGATGTTTTCTACATAGGTATGACTAACCGCTTAGCGAGACAGTGCGATTGCCGCAACACATCTGCGATTACGCTCATAAGTTTTGTTGCAAAACGTGCCAGGTAGACGTTCTGATGCAAGGTAGCCCGTAACAAACAAACAAACAATCTCCTGTCAGGGTAGCGCGAGCACGAAGAGACGAAAATCTGCGTTTCTAAGCGAAAAACATAACTATTGGATACCGGAATCAGCTATAACATGAATAAAAAATCATGTGAAGCCTGTCTTTCGAGTGTGGCGTAGTGGGTAGCGTGTCGGGCTCACAGTGAGTAGTTCGTCTAGGTAAGAGGTTCGAATCCGCGAGCTCGTTTATTTTTTTTTTATTTTTTTTGTTCCAGTGCTCGTGTTTCAACCTTAATTACGGTGTGGGCATAACCAAAAATTTTAAAAACCATTTAAAAGCCCGATTTTGGCCCACAACGCGTGTCCCAGTGTGCAGCGCGCCAGCGTCCAGTGTGCCCCGTGCAGCGTGCCAGTGTCCCAGTATCCAGCGCCACACTGGTCCACTAATCAGGTATGGCGCTGGGACAGTGCCACTGGGTTTTCCGATAGGGTTTGCTGTGTGCAGCGTGTGGTGCTCCCGGTGCTCCTCTTCAAACTGTGCGGCAGATGTGGGGTTCAGTCAAACGACGCAGGCGCATTCGAAATGCGGGGTGCACCAAAAGTCGCGTTCGTCATTTGCAGAGACGGTTACCGCGCAATTGTGGACAACAAGCTCATGAAAGGCTTCAATCCGCTGAGCGTAGCCGATATCGCAAAAACAATTGGCGTCGATCGAAAAAGTGAGCCGGGTAAGGACATCAAGGATAGCCACTTTCGCGGGGATGTTGACCTTCTTGGAGGTGAGTGCGATTTTATTTTCTATGACGCTTTTCCTGGCGTGCGTTTAACGTGCGACGAACAAAAGTAGGCACAACGAAAACATGTTTGTGCGTTGTGTGTTTTATTTTTTGTACCACATTTTTACGGTGTGTCGTGTTCGTGTGCTGTAACTGATACCGCGCGTTCGTGTCCCATGGGCTCTTTTGATCGCGATCATGGCCAATCCGGATTGAAATAGGTCTGTGTCATGTGCTGCTGCACGGCGACATAACTTGTAGTAGCGACCATTGTTGATCGCGATGAAGAAACCACATTTCGATCGGCCCTGATGGCGCTCGAAATGTCCCGTGTGACACCGGTATGAGTTGTTTATATGTCCACGTCGCTATTCTTGATGACCGATCTGTAGTATATTGGATTTACTGGAGTTTGCGTGTGTATGTCAATAGAAGCGCATGCATGTGTAGCTCAGCTTTAATCGCGGAGGAACACGTTTGCACTAAAAATCATAGCCTTTAACTAATCAAAATATGCGCACATTCTAGGTTTTCATTTCCGTCTGGTTAATTTATAACAGCCTGCAACCCAATTTTTTCTGGTTTAACTAACTCCGCTGACCTCGTGCAGATTGGCAAAAAACGACTCGCCGTGCAACAAAATCTTTTCTACCAGAGTGACTCTGAAAGGAACGTCAGAACTTAGAAGGTAAATATGCTTGAATCATCAAACATGATTGAACAACATATACAAGATGCTAACTTCCAATGTTCTGGTTGCTTTCTGATGCTGCACATTTATACGATAGTCGCTCAATCAAGTGCATTTGTGCAAATTTGCCAGGCAATGCTGCGCCTGTGTCTTGCACCCTATGTTACAATTCTTTTTTTTTGTTTTCAAGGTCTGTTTGGCCGCGAAATAGTAACCAGAGTGAAAATTAGAACTGCCTCATTTGAAATGTTTAGGTACACATACTAGCCACAGCTCTACGTAGTTAGCATTTCGATTCACACATTTGTCGATGTGTGGCACCAACTTATTTATTTACTTATTTGACAATGCTTCAGGCTGGCATGGCCCACGCAGGAGTGGAATAACAAGAAAGGAGAACAGTACAGAAATCGATAATACTGGTACCACATGCACATACGTCAGTTTGGCCAGGATGATTTTTAACCAAGAAAAAAAACAGCACCAATAGTTCGCAACCACACTCGTGCCACAAGTAATATAACAGTTTCAGTGATTTCATATTCAACACAACAAATGTTGTTCAAGGGCTTCATCAAAACTGTCTGCCTTGCAACTTTCCAATGCTCTCCTGGAGATGTTCTGTAAGCCAGTCTGCAGCAAGCAGCAGACCTGTGTACATGACTGGTTGAAAACACAGGCTTCCTAGCCAGCATTTCGTGTTAGCAAAGAGATGGTAATCAGGGAGAGCTAAGTCAGGTCTGTATGCTGGGTGATTGAACACTTCCCACGTTGTGGCCCCGCGTTGTCATGAAAAAAGACAATTTTTGATGACGACATCCCTCTTCGCTTGTTCTGCATTGCCCTTTGTAGGCATTCGAGAGTTACACGTACGATGCCGCAGGGATGGTTGTGCCCGGTCCCATGGATTCCACCAAGAGGACACTATTTCTCTCCCCAAACACAGTAGCCATCCACTTCTTGTTGGATAAGGTTCACTTGAACTTGCTTGCTCTCAGGGAATCAGGATGCTTCCACTGTTGGTATTGCGCTTTCGTTTCTTCGGTTTTGAAGTGGACCAATGTCTCGTCGCATCTGACTATTATGTCCAGAACCTCTTCTCCTTCATCATGGTAGTGCTGGAGAAATGTTAAGGTGGCACCCCTATGATATTTTTTCATGGCCAATCAGCATCTTGGCAACCCACTTTACACAGTTTGCGGCACTGGAGTCTCTTTGTGTGCAATAATGGTATGCCATCAATGGGGTATTGAGATGACTGCAAAATTTCAGGAAATGAATAACTCAGCCCAGAAACTGTGACCCGACGACTTTCCCAAAACAATTGATCCATTCAGTCAAAAAAATCATCGATTGACACTCACTCTATTCCTGGTGTGTCTGCATTGTAAACATCTGTGCATTCTGCTATAATTTCCTGCACTATTGCAGTGCCTTGCTGTCACTTAAGAAAGTTGTGCTATACACATTGCTCACTGTTCGTTGAATTTC
Source organism: Rhipicephalus appendiculatus (assembly GCA_030522465.1). NCBI lineage: Eukaryota > Metazoa > Arthropoda > Arachnida > Ixodida > Ixodidae > Rhipicephalus > Rhipicephalus appendiculatus. The sequence goes on from JALIZH010026882.1 coordinate 142,311, forward strand.
AGCTGCACTGCACCGCTCAGCACGCAGACATTGAATTACAGCACACACTTGGCACTCTATTATCCGAGGCATGCTTACATGCCCGCTGCGCATATAGAACAGAGAGCTGCGACCTCACGAGGTAGACAGCCACACTAGAGAAATAGATTTTAAGTGCTTTTTATTTGGTGACCATTCAGACCTTCGAAAAAATAGGCCTCGTATTTCATGAGCTAAAATGTTTCTCTGGAATGTCAACATACCGAAGCAAACTTCTTCAATTTACACTCATGCTGATTGCATGTTTGTTACCGATATGATGCATTTAATGCTTTCAAAAATTTGCATAAATGCATATGGCTCTATCACTCTGCATAAACATAAGCATGCAACTGTTGTGGTCAGCAACATAGCATGCAATATTGTATGTCACTAGTGTATATTCATGGCTACTTAAGAAGTAATAGCTGACATAAGCTAGGCAGTTACTGCAACTCCAGTTTTGAGGTGTGTTGCTGGAAAGTGTAGACATCTTAGCATGTTGTGCTTACCGTAAAACCCCAAGCAAGCATCCCCTAGGGTGAATGATAATTCAACAAGATTTGGAGAGTGGTCTTTTCCTCGGTCATTGGTAAAAATTCAAGGTGGAGGCGGAAGAGCCACTAAGAATAAAGAATGCATTGACTGTTTTTATTCGCCCTCATTGGGCAAATATAAACAGTGAAGATGGTGGGAGGGGGAGAAGAGGCCGCATATTTGAAATATCCCGAAGAAGGGAGAGGGCACTTGCTGTGGTAGGGGCGCTTACTTGGCATTTTACGGTATTTAGAGCCTCTCCAATGAGTGATACTATTAAATGCGAAGCATTTCATAGCGAACTTCGGCAACTTTGAGCGTATCTATCTATCTAGCTGCCTACGACTTTGTGCTTTCCAGACCGTATCGTTAATGGGATTTATACCAAAATTGGTTTGGCATAACATGACTGTATGACGAATATTAATGACTGGTCATATCATGAAAATCATGACATGCATGTCTTCTACAACATGATTTACATGCCATGCCCGTGGTGCGCTGACGGCTGTTTCACTAGCTTGATATACACCAAATTTGGTAGTGTGTGACGTGACTGTATGACGAACAAAAATGACGAGTAGTAATATGGAAATCGGGACATGTCCTGTGCAAGACGATTTGCATGCCACGCTCGTGGACGTTTCGCTAGCTTGATATAAACCAAATTTGGTATTGCGTGACGTGACTGTATGACGAACATAAATGACGAGCGGTAATATTGAAATCATGACCTGCATTTCATGTACAATGCCATTTGCATGACAGCATGCATTATGTACAGTATGATTAGCTCCTTGCTAGCTGCTTCGCGTTGCATCGATTCCCACAATGCATGGGGTCTGCCGGTTTTTTTTGTTAATGTATTCATTCCCAAGCCCCCCCCGAAAAAAAAAGCCACAAGGTGGGGCAGCCCCACCCCCCCAAAAAAAATCTCCACAGCAGTGATGACTCTGGCAATTAGAAGCTTGTACGATTGAGCCTCCTCCAGAAAGAAAAGGAAATTATTACCAATGAGCTGTGGAGGCAGAAGAAGTGGCTTGAGCAACGAATAGAGGCAATGGAGGAACGTAATGACAGGCTCCAAGACCACTCTCGGCCATAGTTAGGCAAACTCACTCACAAGTCGAGTCACTCAAGCTCAGGTTGGGCCGGGGTGAAAATCTGAGTGAGTTAGAGTGAATAAAATTTTGGTGAGTTCGAGTGAGTCCGGTTGAGAAACATTTTCCAGAGTCTGGTCCGAATAAGCCCTATGTGCAAAATATATCTCGTAATTGAGTCTGAGTGAGCTTCACGTCTTTTTGCTAACCTATGCTCTCGACACACTTTCGACAATTTAAAGATAAATTAGTTGGTGAGCCTCCAGTTAGAACTCACTTATATTCCATTAATCTCTGGTTAAGACTGGCCCGTCTGCCCTATGTAGGTATGGCTGAAGGTAAAAGGAACTTTTTACACCGCTCCTGTATGGTGATCAGTACATTTGTAGGTGTATTTTACAAAACAAATGTAAGTCCAGCTTCTTGTCCCCTATCATTGGTTCGCTGCATGATGGCGCATATCTCACCTAGCCTATTAGCCGTAAAACATTAGCGTCATATCTATTTACTATTTTACCACTTTTTTTACCCTGTGACATATGTAATGAATGTAAGGAGTACCCGTGACACAACTGTTACTTGCTTTGCTTCTCACTTGTTATGTTTAAAGTACAAGCATAGTTGCAGAGAGCAGTAATAGAATTGCCATTACAATAATTTATCCAAAATGAATCCCTACCAACAAGCTCAGCTTTCTGTCATTCTGAGTTGTAGATTTCAACTCTTTCACCATTTCCTGGTACCTATAATCTGTCACCCCTTAAGTCGCAGCCATTGCCGCCAGATCAGCCACCTTCGGCACAGAAACTGCAGCTGTTGCCACCACCACCACAGCCTCCATTTCGCCTCGGCCATTGCTGCCATCACAATCAGCATCACCACTACTGGATGTGCTACTTCAGCCATTCCCAATGATGCCACCCGTTCCACACCCTGACAGTGGTTCGCATGCTTCCAAAGGAAGCTATCAACCAGGTGTGCGCTGTTCAGAAATTGAGCTTTCAACTGTATTGATGTTTTGCATGAATGGCTGAATCGACAAGCTAGCCTACTATACGCTTCTTCAACAGGGTTGAAACAACCTGTGGCTGTCAGTGCACTGAAGAAAGTCAATATAAATTGCAATAGTAATATTGTGCCTTAAGGGAGCAGGGTAAGCAGATATATGAAAAAAAAAGTAGTTTTTATTTTTTTTCTAGCTGTGAAAGCAGATTCTTTTCTACATAATTTCATGTACAATAAAATCCTGAGCAAGCACTCCCGTTTTGGTGAAAGATAATCTGACGAGATTTGGAGGGGGGGCCCTCGCTCGGTGTCGGATCAAAATTCAAGATGGTGGTGATAAAGTGCTTCCACGGAAACACTTTATTGAATATGCATGCATTCACTGTCATTCTGCGACCTAGTTGGGCAAATAAAAAAAGTGAAGGAAATGGCGGTAGGGCGGGGGGTGGGGCGCTTGCTTGGTCATTGGCGCATATTTTAAATCTCTCGAAAAAGAGAGGGTGGAGCTTGCTTGGGTGGGGCACTTGCTCGGCATTTTATGGTAGCGCTCTTCATCTTGCGTAATTTTTTATCGGCCTAAAAACGCGATCTGAATGCAATGGGACCAGCGACAGGAGCCCTTTACGGATGCTATCTTTGTAGCTTCCTTTCTTTGTAAATTGACAAAAAGCATGAAGTTTCGCTTTTTTGGGGGAAAGAAAAAGCCCTCTGACTACAACTGTTTAAGCTGTTAGCGAAGACTAAATAGGTCAGAAAATGTTGGCAGAGTGAAAAATGGGAATTACAGTATTTAAATTGAACTGTCTTCTCAAACAACATTTTTTATTATGTCAGTGTCATTACAAAGAAAATGATGAAAGATGTACTGATTATTTGTGCGCATACTCAGCCGATGTGTGGCTGTATACTGAACTGAAATCAAGGCTGTTGAACAAATCATTTTTATTTGATGTAAAGAAATTATACAAAATTTTTCTAAAACCCGGTACTGGAAGAAAAAAAAATGCAAAATTTGTTTTTGGTAAAATAAAGCATTTTTTGTTAAGTGGATATAACACAAGACTCTGAACAAATTGGTGAAAACATGTGGCCGGTAATGTTACTGCATGATAAATAATGCAACAAAATAATGCCCAATATTACATGGGAAGTCTGGGGCTTGCCCGGTCTCCTTAATGTGATGCAATTCTCCGAAATAATGCATAGTTTGGATACACTCACACACCTGTGTTATTCAATAATGGCAAAGTGGATATACGGTCCAGAAAAGCTATTGTCACAACCCGTTAATGGGAGGCAGTCACCGGGCAGATTCCAATAGCTGACTTATCAGCCTCCGAAATGCACTGTTAAAGCACGAACAGTTTAAGAGTAGGTCCTTTTAGCACACCAGCAAATGCTGGTTGTGGTCCAAAGATAGAGTCAGAGCCAAGAGTTGATAACACTAACCTAAAAAGACAGTTTTGCCGCAGTGAATGTGATAGCAGCAAATTGGAATGCTATTCGCCTCGTGTGTGACCGATGGCGGCGCTGCAAACGGCGCTCCGGTGACGCAAGGGCGGGGATTCGGCTTTTGTCGTCTGCTACGCTCCGGCTGAAACGCAGCATTTTCGTTATAGTTCGCCTCGCGTCGCACGGCGTTCCTCGACTACTATCTGCATTTTCTTCTAGTTATATTTCTTGAGATGACTGTTAGCATTACAGGAGTTCAAGGAACGTTAGCATTTAACATATCTTCTGTATACCCAAAGCCATAGCGGTCAGGTTCATGCCCCCGAGTTCGTAGCGTCGCTCACTGAGCTGGATGGCGTGAAGTAACTTACGTGAAAGCGCGAACGCCCCCGCCAAGTGAGTTAAAGAGAGTATCCGCTGCTTCGAAATCGCAGCGCGATCAACTTTGCGGCTTATTCGCAAAAATCAGCGTTGTGTAAACAGACTTGAGATGAACGAAAATTCACGCTCCACTCCCAACTGTAGTCATGTGGACTTGTGCAGACACGACAGCCGACAAAATTAAATCAATAAGTTCATCGACCAGCGGGTTATTGCGGACCACTAGCATAGATTGGACGAGCTTGATGCAAATAAGATCGCTCGGAATGAAACGCCAGCAGTGGTGCGCGTGGTGCAGTTCGACTCTTATGATTAGAGATACATACGTTCATGAGCCGCATTGATGTTTTCGATCGCGCAGTGCTGCCTACTCGACTGTGCGAGCCTGCCAATGGTAATGACAGGATGGCGCGAACTATATTTCTAATGCTTGGGCAACGCGATCCGCTACAGTGTTCGCGTTTCACTTGACACCGATAGTACAGCTTCGTAAACATTTGGAAAAATCGGTGAATGTGTCCAGGAAGAGGAGAAAGAGAGCTCTTTCCCACCATTCATTTGGCCCCTGTGGCTGAATATTGTGATTCTTTACCGCGCTGTAACAAGATTGAATATTTTAAGGTGGGAGCCTTAGATTCCACATAAATTGCGAAAATTGACCGTCGGCGTCCCGCGTCGCCAGCGTCAACACGGGTGATGCGAAAATTCATCACATGATCACGTAATCATGACATCCCTTACCGACAAAATTTGTGATGTCAAACGTCATGTCACATGATTACGTCATCACATGACATCGTCGCTTTGCATTGCCTCCGTGATTGGTGGGCCGATCTCGGAGGCGATGCAAAACCAGGTGATGTGTAGAAAGCTTCAATGCAAAACCACGTTACGTCCAGAAAGCATTCGGAGGGGGGGCGGCGAAGGAACAATACATCGACTCAAGAAAAAGATGGCTTTCGCCTTCGAGTCAACTTAGGCAAATGCACTCGAGTCTCTTTAGTACAGTGATCGCACCAAGCCACATCAGGAGTCGACCGTTGAGACTGATTTACAGTATTTTATTGCAAATACATCTTTCGATGCTAAAGCCTTATATTTATCAACGTTGGTATGATTACACTAATTCTGTTTAGCATATTTTCAGACCACCGTGAACGAGTGAACAAAGGTCGGTTTATTAACGTAAGGATTAAAATATGTTGCAAAAAAATACAACAAAAACAAAAGAAAATCACTCCGGACAACCTACCGATATTTCATATCCCCGTCGTGCATCTCCTTTAGACTCACCCTGTTTATTTCGTGTTTCAATTTAAAGTACTTACGACGCGCTTACACAGCAGCTGCTAAAAATGTGTATTTAATCAAACGTTGTTGCCGGTAACGCCACTTAATTTATTTGAATGACATCACACGTCGTTTGTCATGCTCCACACATAGGAATTGAATCGAAGGAGCAGGCTTGGCAACCGAACACGCGCAGCACGCGGTATACATTTATCGCGCTTTAACGCTGACATGGAAGCTGAAGCCCGAACGCTGAAGTCAGTTATCGAAAACGGGCAGGAAAGTCATTTTGAGTGCGCCACGGCCATAGAACAGTCGCGAAAAGAAAAATTCACCATAGAAGCAGATGTACACATGGATGGCTAGCAGACGACAAATGGAGCAATCGACACATAACGTGCTCCTGACGGCAACTCCGCTCGATTTCGATGGGCATTTTGCTTGAACATTCAGTACAAATTGCTGTATCAACTCGCCCACCAATGTTTCAATAACTCGAGCGCGATAGACAGGCTGGCAGCGTCGAGCAGCCTTCACGTAGCGAACGCGCGCGCGAAGAGCTGCATCCGAGTCCTCTCCCTGACGTCACACGCGAGAGGGCGCCACTCCCAGATCTCGAGGCGAATACGAAGTAAGATTAGTAGCTAGCTATTTTGGATGCGATCTCACTTAACTCTATGAAACGAAACACTGGTTAAAGTGAATACGAGCGCTCCAGAGAGCGAAGGGGTTATCATGCTGGCTCTAGTTTGAACAAAAAGTAAGCGCTGAGAGCACACCACGTAAACGAGCCGTCTAGTGAGGCATATTGGATAGCACGTGGATAGCACAGATTCATCACGCTGGCGATCCTTTGAAGGCACGCGCGCAACACACGGTCCATACTGGCACAATTTGTAGGAGCAGGGGCCGGTGTGGCAACACCGGTTAGCCAACAAGCACAGAATTGTCGTAGTCGCGGCAACCGGAAGTAGACAATGTTTCGAACAGCACGTCAGCGATGACGTATGCCACGCGAGTTTGGGAGAGGCACTCGGCCAGGAGGGCAAAGCAGTTTTGGGAGAGGAGACCTGTTGAAGGTAGCGAAGGAAAGAGCGAAAGGACCGATCGCCGCGCTTTGATCATCAAATGCATCTAACTCCGCTATTACGGCACCGTTTCGAAAAATTATCACGGCTATATGTTCGCTGTAGACTTGTGCGCAACGTCCCCACCACAATTGAATTTAAACCTCTGGGTGGTTTAGGGGCCCTTTTAAATGGCGATGATTTTTATGGTTTTGCCTGCATCAATATCATCATCAAGGCGCTTAAAGAACAAGAGGACCAATTCTCTTTCGCACAAGCGCGGGCGTCAAATGGCTTTGCTATATCTGATTTTGCCACTTCTCTTGAAACTTTTTGTTTACTTCCACATTTTTACCCCATATTTTAGCAGTCAGTAGAACGAGTGATTGCGCATATGTCATTCTGAATGTTGTGCTAATTTGCTAATTCCACCAATCACAACTCCTGCATGTGCCTAGAGCTGCACACATTATTCTGTGAGCTCCTCTATCTGTTTCAAATCAAAATTGTGAGACCTCTTGGAGCAATAATATTCAATATTGAAACTTTATGCTCCAAGGCAGTTATGCAAGTAAATTTTAAGTGTAATAGCAACACTTTGAGAGTGAGTGCAACAAAGTTCACTCCCACAAAAAAGAAAAGGATCACAGAAACATTTTTCCAGTGCAGGTTCATCTGAGAAGCGGCATATTCTTGAAGGAGGAGCAGTGGCTTGGCTGCTGTCGCTACAGAAGGACTCCTTATTTTGCGAAGAGGCCACAAAGCTCCTGTGTAGTGTCCTTGAGCTTCAGAACAAGAGCCCCACCGTAGCTCCTTGTTGTGGTTTCGCACATTAGGAGGTCAAACAGGTGCCGCCGAAGAGGGCCCTGATACCAAAGAATTTGGAGGCTGTGGCTTGTGAGTATTGCTTAAAGAGGTACTGACACAAAATTTTCGTCGAGCATTTTTAGGGGCGAAGCTCCTCTTAGTATAACCTTGTCCTGCGTCCGGCGTAACCGGCAGTATCACGTGATAATGATGACGATGACGCTGATGACCATGAAGAATAAGCGCATTCCAGACCACCTCTAGTTCCCATCGTGTGAGCAGAGCGTCCCGCAGGCGGTGTGGCCATCTATGTCAAGCAGAACAATGTAGTACATTAAGGCCGTCAACCACTACTACAGTCACTAGAGTCATGGCTGAGAGCATAGAGAGGCAGCTTAGCAATGGCGAGGCAGGTGGTGTCTGTCGCCCAGGTTGACTCCAGTCCTTCATCTTGCTTGCTTGTGCTTGCGGGGGCTTAGTCCATCCCTCCTTCCCGCGTCCTACACCCCTCCAGAGCATGCGCGTCCCCTCCACCTCTCTCTCCTCTCCAACGCTCACCCCCTCTCTCCCCTCTAGGAATCCTCTACGGAGCCATATAAGAACCCCTATCCCTCCACTCCACCGACCATAAAGCCGTTATAATGAAGGGGGACCGGAAGCCACGTCTAGCTACCATTTGCGAATGAATAAAATTTCTTGTATATAGACACACAGTGTTTGTCACGTCTTTGATGATGTACTGAACGAAAATTCACGGAAGATTCACGGTTTATCGATGAACCTCCAGAGCTACGCCCACTTATCATCATTCACTCCGTGGATATGCAATACATTGCTGACGGCCTATTATTCATAACGCAGCAGATCGCTTGCTGCAGCACAGGGCCGATAATTGCGGTCTGTTTATTACCGACCAGTCACAGTTTAGTTTGGCACAGCTCCGAGAACAACAAGCCACCGGGTGCAAAAAATGCCAGCTACCGTGTAAAATGTTACACACAACACTGATGCAATTTCGTGCTGCCTACATTGTGTGCTCACATTCTTTTGCTGTCGCATGTGCAGCACGATGTCGTTGCCGTTATCTTTATCGTTGTTTGATGGCAACAACTTTCTTCAGGCTTCCTCACTTTCCACATGTTCATCGCAGGCACAGACACGTGAGCAGTCACCAAATAGTAGCCTGCTAGCACAAGTGCAGCCAAAGGGCAATGGTGACTATGATGTCATTAAACTAGCTGCACCAGCTCTGAGCTCGGCCACAGTGGTGACGTGTCGGAAGTTGGGGGTCACCTTCAGGTCACTTGGGATGATTTCAATGATGCGAGGTGCAGCGTATAGCACTCGATCAGCCACACAAACTTCAATATTCATATAAATTGCCTTCTAAGCTACAATTCCTGTTCAGATTTGGTAGTTGATATACGCATGTTCATGGGAATCGATCCGCAGGCTGTCTCAGCTACGAAATTTCGTGTCAGTACCCCTTTAAGGTATTTCGCTCAACGTAATTGCTTTACATCTAAACTTAAGAGGGGAACAAGTAGTCTAAATATTTAAGAAGTGCTTCATGTATTTCCTCATTACTGTACAGACGGCTCTACAGAATCTGTGAAGTGTAAGCCAGCAGATGTGCATGCGCCTGGCCGGTTAAAAAAGATGAAATGCGTCATTGCCAAAATGTGCAAAGATTTAAATAAATTATGAAGATGCAAAATATTTGTCTCGTTGATTTTCTCCAATGTGCCTACATACAACACTATATTTTTTCCACCCATTCACAGTCTGCCGCACTTTTGAAGCACCATTGAAGCACACATTGCTGTATATTCGTATTTCCTACACTCATCATAGACTGGCATTGCCTTATTACTATGCAATCACACGTCACTTATGACCCTTACTACATGTCCATAGGACCCGGAGAATTCATCGGACCCCTATCACCTATATGACCCAAGACACCCATATGGCCCATGAACCTATATCGCCTATATGGCCCGTAAACCCCTTATCACCCATATGACCCATAAACCCCTTATGACCCATATGACCCAAATCTATATCACCCGTATCCAATAACATCGTATGTACGGGTCCTATTTATATAGGAATTTTCAGTACGGCACGCTTACAAACATTGCGTACAGTGGTGGTCAAAATTTTACGGACCACGGGAGCGCGTGGCGAACAGCACCGCGACGCCTTCTGACGGCTGTCTGCGAAGCCCGAGAGCGCGCACTGCGCACGCGCACCCTTTTTACCTGCCAGCCAGATCGTTCGCTCCCTTCAACAGTGCGCGCACCGGAACGCCAGTATAAGCGTAATATGTCACTTCTGCTGTAGCCGCGGAAATACCGAGTGGTTAGGCTATATCGTGACGAAAACACGTAATTTGTACAGGCAATGCTCGGCGCGCGCCGAAATAAGTGCATTGGTTTACCGCAATAGAGCGCAAAAGACATCGCTGTTGAATAACCTGATCAAAAAGGTCGATTATCGAAAAAGTGACGCCGTATGCATGTTTTCGGCGCCGCGGAGCGTATGGGACTCAGGCGTAAAATACGAGCAATTTTCCTATAATATACGAGCAATTTTCCTATAAACGTGGTTGAAAGCTGAGAGCTCGTCGTCGTCGTTTGCGTTCATTCCGTCAGTTGTGTATTTTTGCGCTATGGTGTGCCATAACTCTGGTGATTACGCTGCTCGGCGCTCAACTAAAGATAGCTGCTTGTTTTACTACAGATTGCCGTTTCAACCGGAGCTGAATTCGGAGGGAAGAAGCGACCATCAACATGTGCAAGCGCCGTGGTCAGCGAAAGCACGGTAGACGTTATCTTGAAGTGGCTGCCACCATAGGCGTGGCGCCCATCATCACAACTCGGTAATCCCAGCATCTTGTGATATTTTTTTTGCTAGAGAAGCACTACCAGCGACCTTTTCTTTCACATGGTAGTTATGACTATGCTGCTTGGCGCTGAACTAAAGATCGCTGCATGTATGTTCTTTTTTTTTTTTTACTACAAGTTAGTGCAGACTCTACATACACATTTCTATTTGTAATGTGTCGTCACCACTGCGAAGTTTTGAGTTTGTGATTGTTTGCCTTTTCCGTGCACCTCTAGCTGCAAGGTAAGATGGCTGATACGGCTAAAAATCTAGTGAAGCTGAAAGAACAGATAAAGGCTGAATTGTTTAAAGAATTCATACAGGCAGTCGAATATTTCACTCATTCGAACGTGACCTCAGAAGTCATAAATTGGAAGTGCGCAATCAGCAACGCCGGACGAGCAAGAGCGTTGACTTTTCGCACGAGTCCGTCGAAGAGATGGAGCAGAAGCAGGATTCTGAGCAATCAATGAATGACATTCTGGCAAAGGAAAATGACGAACTACGCACGATCTGAGCTGGACTAGAAATGAAAGCAGCAGAACTTGAAAGGCGGCTCACAAATTCAGAGAATTGCTCACGAAATGATAATCAAGGAATGCAGGGTTTTGTGGAGAAAGAGAATTAGGGCCTTGATTATATTTTGTTAGAAATAGGCAATGCAATCCATGAGCCTATCAGTTCCTCCGGCGTTGAGTGTTGCTACCGTGTTACAACTCGCAACCGAGTTAAAACAAACATTGTTGTTCGGCTTAAATGCAGAGGTAAACACGACGCCGCTCTTGAAAAAGCAAAGAAAACAAGAATCACAAACATAGACTTGGGTTGGAATCTAGGGGCGCCGTTTACGTGAACGAACATTTATGCCCAGCGCTAAAGATGTTGCTTGGCATGAGAGTGAGACGAAATATGAACATAAATGGAAATCTGTGTATACCAGCATCAGGAACATCTATGAAAGGGAAAAGATAGCTGCGATGCTCTGCAAATATCGGAAGAATATAACCTAGCTCAGAGTAGGTCTGCTGTTTCTTAGGCTACTGGAAAAGCTCGCTAAGAACTGCCATGGAAAATCACGATTTCATCGCAGCGCATCGTTCGCAGTATCGGCAAAACTCCAGAAGTTCTGTTTTCCACTTCAGTGCTTGATCAGCAGCCAATAAACAGTAAAGTTCGCGCAAGAAAATTCAGCATGTTTAACCAACTAGCCCACTGTCAAGTTTTTCTTAATAAACAAGAAACTATTAGCAATTTGTGAAATATGCTCCCCTGGAAATTCGATGCAACATTGCAAAGAAAACATGGTATCATGGCAACACTGCTCGGCTGTACCGTGATGGTTATGCTGCTTACGTTTTAAATTGAATTGATAGGCGAGGATTGGGCGTCGCAATCTATATAGCATCAGAACTAAAATGCAAACAAGTAGCAGAATTTTTTTAAAACAACATGCGACTATGAAATTTTAACACTGTAACATTCGTCGGATATAATATCGGTCGTGTTTCACCCACCAAATGAAAATATTTTTGCTTTATGATTTTATTTGATAATTTCCTGGAATATGTTGCTGCTAACGCATTCGGGCTTGAATGCAGGCGAGGCACGGACATCAATTTGATTGAAACTTCTGCTGTCACACTGGATTTTACTAATAGACGTCGCTCTCCTGAATTTAGCAATCCAATCAGCGCACCCACTCATGTTACGATCTCTTCGTCTACATGTCTTGACATTCTGATTACGAACATTGGCACTGCAGTAGAGAATACTGGAACAGTGTCGTCAGACGTCCGTGAACATTGTCTTGTATTTATGAGATATCTTACGAATGTCGAAAAGTATCATACTAGGTCAGATGTGTTTCCTATTTGTGCAAGATTTACTGATGTAAACATGGAATTTGTCAACCGTAACGTTCCGAATTGTGAGTGGTCTTTCTTACATGAAGTAAGCAATGCAACTGTCGGGTACTCCAAGATTCTTTCCGTGTTTCTACAAAGTCTGAGTGCACACTTCGCTTTAAAAAAGATTAGGCAAAGAAGAAAAATAAGAACACCCCTGGATTACGCAGGTAATCCAGGGGTGTTATATTAAAATGGGGTGTTATATATAAAAGGGGTGTTATATATAAAATGATAAAAGATAAACTGTACCCTAGATTGCACTTTCGCCTGAGGCGCTAACAATGTATAAAAAGTACAAAAACAAACTAAATGTGGAACTTAGACATGCTAAGAATGCTTATCATGAGCGTCTGTTTTCAGACGCCACGGGTAATCATCCTGATACATTGCGGAGTATTATCAATCATGTTTTGGTCGCGAACAGCATTTTGCCTCGCCGGACAGGACAATCCAACATGCAAACGAAATCTCTGCTGTAGCGCTTGCTGGTCGTTTCAGCGGGTACTTTGCAAGCATAACTGTGCCACAGCAAACACAGCAAACTCCGCCAGATATATCGTCGTTTTTTCCACTTCAAACAGAGTAGAACTAGCCAGGACGAACGCAACATGTGAGTGTCGATGCAGGAGCTGAGTTCCTTCAGCGAAGCACACGTTCACGGCTAAGCATCGGCATTTCAGCCTTGAAGCCTGCTAAGCTTCCATGGCGAAAATCAAAACCTTCATTTGTGATGCATTTGCACTCTCTCCCCTCCTCCTTTTCCTCCTTCTCTCTCTCTCACAAATCACCCATGCTTCTCCACGTTCACTTTCCTGTCTGACTGCTATACTATAATATGCACGGCTATGCTCTGATCTACCCTCTCCCTTCCTCCTCATCCGCGCTTCTGTTTCTTACGCCCTTCCTATATTTGCTATGCTATACATGGTTTTGCCTGCATGACGCCAAGCGACGACATGAGATGACAGGATACAATGACAGTGTACTCCCTTCCTCCTTTCTTTTCTTCTCACCCTAACATGCGCCTATCACATTCATTTTGTTGAAGGTCAAAAGAAGAGAGGGTCCCCTCAAAGGAGCACTAAAGTGTAACAACGAATCGGTTTAGAATGATACATTCAACTGGAAAAACTCTAATGTCATTAATTTCATCCCCGTTGGCTCATTAATAAAGCAGAAAATCAAGGTGAAAATCCATGCTTGGATTTCGCGCCGAAATCATCGGCTGTGGCGTCAAGGATTTCAATGTGTATTTCTCGTATTTCCATCAACATTGGCGCTAGGAAATTTCGTAAGACTTCGTATATTAAGTATATGACCGTCTAAGAGAAAAACTCACTTCATTTTTACTCATTAGGAACTGCATAGGACCTAGTAGACGCTGTCGAACTCTATGACGTCACGGTGTCTGGCGCGGGAATCCAAGGCGGCTTTGCCACACACATTTTCTTTTCGCGGGTATTCTCGCTTAAGAAACGTCTTCTCGCGAAAAGAGTTGTGATTTTGCTATTGTGAAATTGTACTTAAGCAATGCGCGAAAAATCGTTTTCCTCTTTAAAACTTCATAATATAACTTGTTAAAATGGCTGATTCGGCGAGTTGAAACTTGAAATACGAGCGTGTAACTTAGACAGGGCTTTAAGAAGACAAGGACGTGTGCTTGTCCTTTTCTTCTTAAGTCCCTGTCTAAGTTACGTGCTCGTGTTTCCAGTATCTCCTAATATAAACCATACAAGTAAAAGCAGCTGCTATTTTAACAGTGAAGATGTCAAAGCTCAGCGTGAATTGCCCGCCCGTGCGCCAAAAACCCTCCGCGCCGTTACCTAGCAACAACCAGCAACAGCGGCGCAGCACCTGCGGCTGGGTTTAGCCTCGCCTAGCCGCGCTTGCGCCGAAGAGCAGCAACCACCAAGCCACGCCCACTGCCGGATGCTATCCACGCAGCCCCACCTCGCCGAGCTCCGCCACAGCTGGTGTGGCTTAGCATTGCCTGGCATGGCCACCGTGACGTAGCATACCACGTATGGCCTATGCATAGCTGTGTCGTAGCTAGCATAGCCGATGATTAGCCGTGCCATGGCTAGTAACGCGCGTCACAGCAGGTTTGACGTCAGCACTTTGGCTTCGCAACCACGTATACGTCATAGCTCCTGTAAGTGTAGGTGGTGTAGGTGTGCTCGGCCGTGTTTAAGCAGTCTTTAGACATGGCTCGACCGAAAAGGTACGCATGGCTGAAGAAGCCACTTACCGCGAGTCTCGGTGTGCTGCGTATCGAGAGCGTAACCGTTAATGGCGATTGGATCCCTGTTTTGTCCTTTGTTCAAGAAATTTTGAGCAAGAAGCAGTTGTCCATGAAGTACCAACGAGCTCGAATGCACACCTTGTTAAGATTAGATCCCACCTACGTGTGCCATGCAACAGCTGCGAAGCGGCGACGACGGGCAGACCCACACTATGCTCAGCGAAAGTGGGAGGCGGACGCGGCGTGAAAGCGAACTGTATATGCGAAGCTTGCCCGGCGTGGGGCGAGACCAAGTTCGATTAACGAAAGGCCCGCGCTTGTACAGGGGGGTGCCACAACCAAGCATGCGCGTGAGTTTCTGGCACTGGAGTTTCCACATGCTGGCATGCTCTGTGACAATCTGTGGTTCGACTATACACCGTCTACGCCAAGGAAAGAACTCGCATCAGCTAAGAAGGCCACGTAAAGCCCCTACGATCGACTAGCTCCGCTGTTTCTTAAGCTTTGCACTACTAGTGTGAACTTCTTCATTATTTTAGATGTGAAGCATCTTATGGCGAAGCTTAATCCGGTGGTGGTGTGCGGCGTGACCACCCTTACTGCGCATGCGCAAACCCTTTCAAAAAAATAAAAATAAAAGCTCCTCTCCCCCCTCTCTTTCTCCTCTAGGCATCCCTCCCCGCGGCAACCACACCCTCACTGCGCATGCGCCTTCCCTCCTCTCTCCTTCTACGCTCCCCCCTCTCTCCTCTAGGCATCCCAGCCCACGGCGTCCACACTCCCACTGCGCATGCGCGTCCCCCCTCTCTCTCCTACGCTCTCCCCTCAAGGCATCCCTGCCCGCGGCGCCCACACTCCCACTGCGCATGCGCGTCTCCCTCTCTCTCCTCTCCTACGCTCCCCCGCCCTCTCTCGCCTCGCGAGGCCGACGCAGGCAGCGTCTGCTAGCGAGTTTCTTGGTTGACAAGACCGACTGCTCGCGCTGCACAACCGTTCACTGGCCACCCCGTATATATGGCAATGGATCTTGACCTCCATGCTGGTGCCGGTGGGAGATTTCTCCTGTGCGTTGTTGAACAATAAAAATTTTCGCAGCGTGCGCGTTAACTAAAAGCGGACTGCGGGTCTCTGTGTCCAGTCGGAGTCTTCTGTCTCTCATTGCCCATTAGCAGCGATTGGCATGTTCCAGTAGAAAACACCGCTCCATCACTGCGTGCTTTGCGCCTCCCCAGTTTTCTCTCCTGCGCAACGCTCCGATGAGCGCCAGCGTCAACGCCGCCGCCAGTGTAAGCGTTAGCGCCCGCTGCTTCACATCTACACATGGTTCCCTTTAGCGGGAGATGGTGTAATTTTTTCACTCCTAAACGAAAGTCTATGTTGTTGTGGAGACTCTAACGCTGAGTCAGTGGAATTAATTTCTTGCTAGAAGGACAAATATAACTCCACAAGAATTAGCTTCTTCATATTACTAATTCTTGCTGACCAGTTATGCGTATTCTGTAATTTTCCTGTACCATTCCAGCTAACTACACGCATATCAAAATATTTATCTTGGGAGTTTTATACCAGTGAAACAGCAACCAAGTTAGGTATTGAGTTCATTGTTTCCCGAACAACACATTTGCAGTGAAAGTGCAATGATGCACCTATGATATGTCGGGGCAAAACAGGGCCGGGCATGTCGGTTGTCCCTACAATTGCATTTAGAGGGATGGATGGATGGATGGATGAACGAGGCTCTACCCTTTATATCGGGAGGTGGCTCACGCCACCTAGCCATAATACATAGCAAAGTTAAGTGCCAGCACTATGTATTGAAGGATGAAATTTCAATCGTGCCTTGATTGTAGCCGCCAATCGGATAACCTCCTCCTAGTTATTTCTACCCGCTTAAAGTCTATTTTCCCTTCACTGTCCCTGAAGACCAATGCTTTGAAAAATTCGGCGCCATTATCTTGGGCTATACGGTGAAGCCCCTTACAGATTATTATCATATGTTCAGCTGTTTCCTCCGCCTCTCCACATGCACAACATAACGTGTCTATGCCTTCGTATTTGGCTCGGTACGTCTTTGTCCGCAATACTCCCTTTCTGGCCTCAAACAGCAGAGAACTACCCCGAGAATTATCGTAGATCTTTTCTCTCGCAATTTCCAGCTTCAAAGTTCGGTAGGTATCCAGTGATGACCTAATAAGCATCCCCATCTTCCACATGTCCCTCTCCGTTTCCTTCCCTTCTTAACCGATGTTTCCGTTTGGCTAGGTTCCTTGCTGTAGTCTAAGTTTTTGCTAGACAATTTTCGGGTTCACATCCTCCACTTCGTATTTACATTCCAAATGTACAAGTAGCCGAAAGCTTTCCTAGCCCAACGCGCCTCTCCCATCTTTCTCAATTGCTCCTGAAATTCTGCCTTGCTGATAGCTTCCTTGCCCCGAATGATCTCCATCCTAAGTTACCTTGTACCCCTGATTTGGGATATTCCCATCTGCTCCCAAAGCAAGCAAGCCACGTTGCTAATTTCTAATCTTGCTTTAACCTCTGATCGCATGCACAAGACCGTATATCCGAACGTCAGACCAGGAGCCATGACCCCTTTCCAAATTCCTCTCACGAGATCATACCTATTCTAATTCCACAGTGCCCTATTTTAGATGCGAAGCATCTTATGCTCGGGGCTTTGTCCGTCCCTCCCCGCGTCCCGCGTCGGGACACTTTCATGAAGTAGGGAAGCACCCATTATGCGAACCAGAACACTGTAGTAATTTGAAGGCCGTCAACCACTACCACAGTCATCAGAGTCATGGCCGAGAGCACAGAGAGGCTGCTTAGAAATGGCTAGGCAGGTGGTGTCTGTCACCCAGGTTGACCCCATTTCTTGATCTTGCTTGCATGTGTTTGGAGGGGGCTCAGTCCGTCCCTCCTTCCCGCGTCCCACACCACCACAGCGCATGCGTGTCCCCTCCCCCCTCTCTCTCCAACGCTGACCCCCCTTTCTCTCCTCTAGGAATCCTCTACTCTACGGGAGCGTCCCACACCCCCCCCACAGCGCATGCGCGTCCCCTCCCCTATCCTCTCCTACGTTCACCCCCCCTCTCTCTACTCTAGGAATCATCTACTCTACAGAGCGGCGCCCGCGTACCACGTCCCCCACAGCACATGCGCGTCCTCTCCCCCCTCTCTCCTCTAGGAATCATCTACTCTACGGAGCGGCTCCCGCGTCCCACAGCGCATGCACGTCCCCTCCCCCCTCTCTCTCCTCTCCTATGGTCCCCCCCCGTCCTCTCCTCTAGAAATCCTGTATGGAGCGGGGCGCACGACAGGTGGTGTGACAGCTGCATACTCCGCTGGGGGGCGCCACGGTAGTTCCGCGGTATGAAAATGACGGAGCACGCGCGCCTCATTCTGTCTCCTGTGAAGCGCGGCGATGAGCGCCCGGACCGCTGCGGTGAAATGAGAGCGGCGACGTTCCTCCCGCTCAAGCTAATTATCTCCCCGCTGCTTCGCATCCACACATGGTTCCCTTTAGCGGGAGATGGGGGATTTTTAGATGTGAAGCATCTTATGGCGAAGCTTAATCCGGTGGTGGTGTGCGGCGTGACCGCCCCTTACTGCGCATGCGCAAACCCTTAAAAACAAATAAAAAACCTCCTATCCCCCTCTCTCTCCTCTAGGCATCCCTCACCGCGGCAACCACACCCTCGCTGCGCATGCGCCTCCCCTCCTCTCTCCCCTCTTACAGTCCCCCCCTTCCTCCTCTAGGCATCCCTGCCCGCGGCGTCCACACTCCCACTGAGCGTCCCCCCCTCTCTCTCCTCTCCTACGCTCCCCCCCTCTCGCCTCTGCGCATCTCTGCCCACGGCGCTCACACTCCCACTGCGCATGCGCGTCCCTCCCTCTCTCTCCTCTCCCCCCTCTCTCGCCTCGCGACGCCGACAGCCGACGCGACACCGACGCAGGCAGCGTCTGCTAGCGAGTTTCTTGGTTGAAAAAACCGACCGCTCGCGCTGCACAACCGTTCACTGGCCACCCCGAATATATGGCAATGGATCTTGACCTCCAAGGTGGTGCCGGTGGTAGATTTCGCCTGTGCGTTGTTGAACAATAAAAATTCGCAGCGTGCGCGTTAACTAAAAGCGGAGTGCGGGTCTCTGTGTCCAGTCGAAGTCTTCTGTTTCTCATTGCCCATTAGCAGCGATTGGCATTTTCCAGTAGGAAACACTGCTCCATCACTGCCTGCTTTGCGCCTCCCCAGTTTTCTCTCCTGCGCAACGCTGCGATGAGCGCCAGCGTCAACGCCGGCGCCAGTGTAAGCTTTATCGCCCGCTGCTTCACATCTACACATGGTTCCCTTTAGCGGGAGATGGTGTTTTTTCATTACAGCTGCACCCCTGCTGCCTTTAGTCGTTCCGCATCTTTCGTCCTCCCTTAGGTACTCAGCGCTGTTGCTTATCCATACGCCGAGATATTGGTATTTATCCCCTATTTTCCGCGTGACCTCATGTATCCTATGCTCACTGCCTTCGTTAACATTACAAAATCATGATTGCCGATTTTTTCTTCCTGAACTCATTACGTCATACCGCAGATTTTCCTTACTGAACTCATTACCTCATTACTGCAGATGTCTATCGATCCCTGCGAATCTCCCTTGTTGTCGGCCAATAATACTATATCATCTGCGTACATCACTGCCAGTAATGACTACTCAACGCGCTTTCCTTGCTTGGCAAAAGGGAGGCTGAAGCCAAGTCCACTCCCTTCTAATGTGCCTTCTAATCCTTGTAGATACAGCATAAATAACAAGGGTGACAATGGACACCTTTGTCTAAGCTACCCCCGTTGTATCTCCATAGGCTCGGACACCTGTTTTTCCCCTTTTTTATAACTACTTTGTTGCTTTTATAGATGTCCTTTAAAATGATTAGTTACTCCATCTTCCACTCCTAGTGTGTCCAGTATTCCCCACAAGTCATCTTGAATCAGACTATCCTAAGCTCCCTTGATATCCTAAGCTCCCTTGATATCTAGAAATGCCAGCCACAGGGGCCTGTGTTCTTTTTTTTTTAGATGTGAAGCATCTTATGGCGAAGCTTAATCCGGTGGTGGTGTGCGGCGTGACCACCCTTACTGCGCATGCGCAAACCCTTTAAAAAAAATAAAAATAAAAACCTCCTCTCTCCCCTCTCTCTCTCCTCTAGGCATCCCTCCCCGCGGCAACCACACCCTCACTGCGCATGCGCCTTCCCTCCTCTCTCCTTCTACGCTCCCCCCTCTCTTCTCTAGGCATCCCAGCCCACGGCGTCCACACTCCCCACTGCGCATGCGCGTCCCCCTCTCTCTCCTCTCCTACGCTCCCCCCGCCCTCTCTCGCCTCGCGAGGCTGACGCAGGCAGCGTCTGCTAGCGAGTTTCTTGGTTGACAAGACCGACTGCTCGCGCTGCACAACCGTTCACTGGCCACCCCGTATATATGGCAATGGATCTTGACCTCCATGCTGGTGCCGGTGGGAGATTTCTCCTGTGCGTTGTTGAACAATAAAAATTTTCGCAGCGTGCGCGTTAACTAAAAGCGGACTGCGGGTCTCTGTGTCCAGTCGGAGTCTTCTGTCTCTCATTGCCCATTAGCAGCGATTGGCATGTTCCAGTAGAAAACACCGCTCCATCACTCCGTGCTTTGCGCCTCCCCAGTTTTCTCTCCTGCGCAACGCTCCGATGAGCGCCAGCGTCAACGCCGCCGCCAGTGTAAGCGTTAGCGCCCGCTGCTTCACATCTACACATGGTTCCCTTTAGCGGGAGATGGTGTAATTTTTTTTTATTCATTAAATGTATATAAGGAGAGGCCTGTGTTCTTCTGCTATTTCTATGCACTGCGTCAATTGGAACAGATTGTCGTCCAAGCTCCTTTGTTTACGGAGCCCATTTTGTAGTTCCCCCCAGCACCCTCTCATCCTCCACCCATGCCCGTAGTCTTTCCTTTATTCTGCATCACCAGCCTGTACACTACTGGTATCACTGCTATAGGACAGTAGCTGTTTACGTCAGTTTTATCTCCCTTTCCTTCATAGGACATGCTCATCCTGCTTAGTTTCCACCCATCGGGGGGCTTCACCATCCATTATTTTTTGCTCGTTGCCTGTCTTCATTCTTCCTTGGACTTTGCACCTAATTTCTTCATTCGCATAATAGGTATGCCATCAGGGCCTCTTCATGTGCTATTAGGAAACCTCTTTGCCCTTTCCTGCTCTCGTTGTCCCAGTGGAACTACTGCGCTTATTGATCTATCCCCGCCAGTTAGAGTCCATGCGTAGTTTTCTTCTCTTTATATTTTTTCTGTCATCATTGTTCTTATATATTCGATGCGAAGCAGCTTAGAGCGGAGTTCAATCCGGTGGTGGTGTGCGTCCTGACCACCCTTACTGCGCGTGCGCCTACTCTCACTCCCACTCCCCTCCTTTACGCAGGTGTTCGGTCGCCTTCTCTCCTCCTCCCCACGCTGCCACACTCTCCTCCTCTACGCGGGCGCTTACGCAGGCGTTCGGTAGCCTGGTCTCCTCTCCTCTCCCCGCGCTGCAGCCTGTAAACCCACTCTCTCCTCTCCCTCCCCCATTTCATATAAGCGCGTGCACTCGCTCGAGGAAGTCTCGCTTGAATCGTGCAGTCGCTGCAGTTGTCTCGAAAGCCTCGCTACCCTCGCCGCAGACTCGCGTTGTCTCTCTGTAGCGGAAGCGGTAGCTCGACGCTGACGCTTGGCTTCGACGACCGAGTGAACGTAAACGGAAACTTGGTGTGCACCCACAATGCTGCTTCGCGTCCCCTCATGGTTCCCTTTAGTGGGAAATGGTGCAATTTTTTTCCATTGCCTCATCCCCTTCTAGCCTAACACCTTGAACTGTGGTTATAAGTCTCTGTTCCAGGCTTGTCTTAATGCTCAGAGAATTTAGAGGGTTCCAAAACTTTAGAGCTGCCTTTCTATCTGTTTTGTTCACATCTTTTCATTGATCAGATGAGATGCTTCCCTGCTAGAGCTCAAAAAGTAATCCCTTTTTCTTTCGATATCATCTTCGGTTCACACCGCTGCTTAGCATATCTCTGTTCCCTGGAGCCTTCCTGACGTTTTATTATGGCCCTCTGAACTTCCTCATCGCACCAGCTTTTGGGTTTGTATCTCCATTTCCCGATCGATCTGACTCCTACTTTCGCAAGCTCTAGCTTAAACAGTCTAGTTCGGTTTTTGTGCGTCCGCGCTGTTTTTGTATCCCCGGTGATTACTGTCTCAATTTATTTAGTTTCTATTTCTATTTGCCTTCTTGAATAAATATCAACCAGTGCTTGCTCATCTTGCCAGCTTCCTATTTTCATTTCTCTTCCAAAACTCAGCTTCATACGTTTGTGATCACTACCTAGGCTTCAGGAGCGATATTCATCTGTGTTCATCAATCCTAGCCTACCATACATCCTACCTGACATCCGTCGACTCCAGCCTCCCTACCTCCCATGTTATCTGCCGTTCACACTTCTCACTGCTGTTGCAAATGATTAAATCATGCATTTCACACATATCCATAAGCATTCTGTCTGTTGGGTCAGTATATCCATCCATATTATCTATGTGCGCATTCATATTTCCTAGTATAACTATCTCGCAATCTTCTCCTAGTTAATGCGTCATTTTCTATGCACTCCACCATTTTTTGGTTTGCCTCTCTGGGTTTCGCACCTGTACACAAGTATACAAAACCAAGGAGCGTCACCTGCTTTGCTACTTTCCCTTTTAGCCATAAATGTCCCGTGCACTCCTGCATGACGCTTTGCCAGCCTCTACTTTTAGGAATAAATACCCCAACACCACACCACTTTCTGCTGCCTCCTGTTTCATTGCAGTATTCCCATGCGTAATCCGGATTGCAAGATAGTTTCTCCATGTCCCTAAGATGTGTCTCTAGAAAAACATATACCATCACTTTCTCTTGCCTTAGCTGCTCGTTTATCTCTTCCCACTTCATCCTATTCCTACCACCGTGTATGTTAATAACTTAATATACCATATGTGCGAATTAGCTCGGCCCTCCTGCTTACGTCGATTTCTTCTCCTGCGGGCTCTACGCGTCTTGAATATTGGTGCCTCTTTCAAATCGTCTTTGTCTACACTCGTGGCCTCAGGGCCCTGGGTCCCCCCTAAAAGAGCTGTGGCTTGACGACCCACCCTATTAACTACCTTTCTGCCCATGGCATCACTGTAATGAATGCATATACTGTGCAAAAAAGCGAAAGCTAGGCTCGTACAAGTCCTGGCTTACTTACATGGCGCTGTACCCGAGCTGCCGGCTCATACCCCTGATGACAGAGTTAGCCTCCATCACCCTCCTTTCCGTCCCGACAGATTGCCCCGAGACCTCTGGGATGGGGCATATGGTCACATGCACACTCTCAGAGGCTTCTCTAAGTTTACGCAGCCCACCTTGTGACGGTGTCTAAAGGTTCTGGCTCTTTCCCTTCAGCACATTGTTGAGACCAGCATGAATTGCGCTGTGTTCGTGTGGTTCTTTCTTTGTCGCTGTTTTTTGCGCTATATCCTACTATCATGAATAATGAGCTGTTTTCCGCACTCCATGCTGTCCCTACCCCTTCCTCTTCCTTGGCGAGTGCATCCATCATGCACTTCGCTGACTGGACCTCCACTCTCACTCTCTTGTCGGCCTTCACCGTCGTGAAGACGCCTGCTCAACTCGGGCCACATGGGAGTCCCCCACCACTAGGACCCTTCTACGCTCCAATCATTTGCTTCCGGCTTGTAATTGTTGCGCTCCTGTTGGCGCCTGCTGATCCTCCGTCCGCTGTGTGTCCCCGAGCAGCGCCTCCTCTATTTTTTCAGTGCCTGGGCGAACGCTCTCCTCGAGTGGTCGAGCGCGCGCTCCGCCTCCGCTCGCCGCTTCCGCGTGGCGGCGCTGTGCGAGTAGACTACGGGGAGCTGGCGCTGAACGGCCGCGCGTATTACGAAGCTCACGAATTCGTGTTTGCTTCCGAGTTTAATGGCATTCGTGCTTCTGGTACAGCGTACTCTACTTCTGGCAGGCTTTCATAGGTGCATGTGAAAGAAACGCGAATATAGCAGTGCGCTATCTTCAACACGCTGTGACATAGGTGGCAACAAAAAGATGCTAGATGGTATTTGATTGTACCGTGGATGACACTCCAGGCTAAAGTCGCTGAAAAATAAATGCGAGACAGCAAAGAAATCTATGCTCATGTTCGCATTTATTTCCATGCCCACTGTACGTATTCCGTAGGCAGTCTGTCAGGCCGTGCTGCATTCGAGTTTGATAGCATGCGCGTTTTATTTTCTATTTCAAGCTATTGTAACCACGTCATTTGTAGTATGTCATGCTGTTGTGTACCACTCTGCAAATCGAACGGAAGGAAATCATGATTGTCTGTTTTTATTTCCCTTTATTTTATAAAGAAAAGAAATCTCACAGGGTCCCTTATCAGGGGCGTATCCAAGGAGGGGGGGGGGGGTGCGTGGTTTAAACCCGCTACCGAAAATTTTAATGGTGCTTGCGTATATATATATCCGCACACATACAAACGCACGCAGGCACATACATCAAGTATGGTTGAACCCCGCCCCCCCCTTTCGGGGCGTAGCCATAAAAATATTCTGCCTACACCCCTGCTGTACAGTACTGTCACAATGAATGCGTGCACAAGACTGAGCAAGCTGCCTCACGCGACGAAAGCGTCCAGATGGACAGCCATACGGCCTCTGCTTCGCTCACTACCGAAAGGGCCAAATGGCAGAGAAAAGAAAGCGCTGAGGAGCCAGATACTGAGGCTTCAACAATCCGTCGAGAATTACGAAGACGAGATCAAGCAACTGAAAATTGAATAAATAAAATGAGTGAATGAATGAATGAATGAATGAATGAATGAATGAATGAATGAATGAATAAAAAAGCAGTCCACATTTTTTCACGCCTATCACATTGGCTCAAGTTGAGAGTCGGCACTACGACTTTAGACTTAAACAACAGCTCCTGTTCACTCACATCGGTCGGTGTTGAAGGAAGCGCGCCGCATATGCAGCTGTTTTTGTTTGTTTTTCGCACCACCACGATTTAATTCCTTTAAGCTCTTAAATGGTGGAATCACACGGCATAGTTCCTCATTTTCTGGCACCAGCTGCTGCTTTCTCTCAGTGGCAACGAATGCAATTCTCAAAAGCTCTACGAAGGAATCGAGTGATCACGTATATGGATTCCTGGAAGCGGACATTTCGTGCTATTTAGCGCATGAACTATGGTATTTAGCGCATAGCTTGCGTATGTGCTACACCGGTAGTATGCATCAGGGAACCTTATGCGCCCAAGCTTTCAGTATTAGCTGCCGGCAGATGCTGCTTTCAAAAGTCGACTTTCAGACAGTCAAAAACCGACTTTCAGTCAAGCGAACATAACGGTGATAAAACAATATTCCGCTAATCACTGGCACGCGCTCTGGTATCGGCCTAGCAGACGACGCGTGACCGCCTCGATCAAATAGCCGCGACCGACCTATGCCATTGAAATCGGTTGGTTGCTCAGAACGACAAGTGCTTCATGATTCCCGTTTACAAGTTTTCATTATACTTTAAACAGCGGGAATACAGCCGAAAACTGAACCATATCGCAGCTTCGAATGCAGCCACGGCATTGGTTTCCGCGAGCGGAGACGCGACGGCAGGTCTACTCGAGTGGAGGCGCCTGGCGGCTAAAAGCCGCACTAACGCCGACGGCCGGTTCCCATTGCGCTCCGCTCCTTCGCCCCGGCACAAAAAATAGAGGAGGTGCTGCCCCGAGTAGCCACAAAGAGCACGCTGCCGGTGATCCTAGCGCTGTCCCGCCGGAAGACTGCGGCACCACATCACTGTAGCTTCTCAAAACCTTCATGCCATCGCAAGCTCCCAGATGTGCTATTGCAGCGCCTAGTTCTCCTTTCCTGCCTGCGTCTTCCAGTGAATCCGTGCTGCACTTACCTTTCCCCCTCACATCACTCGGAACCGGGTCAAGCGCCATTAGCGCCTTTACCAGCTCTTCGATCTCTACCCGCCTTTCTCGTTTCTCCCTGAGATCGTCCTCCGTTTTCTCTACTAGGTTGCCGGTAGCTTCCGCACGCTCACGTGCCTCTCCGAGCGGTGTTTGGAGCTCCATCCTCCGCTCTCGTTCCACCCTTAGCTGCCCTTTCAGCTCTTCAATGCTAGCTTCCATGCGCTGTATGGCCACGTTCAATCCCTCCCACAGCTTGCACATGAAGCTCGTCTTCTCAGCGTCAGCTAGACTTGCGATGGCCGTCTCGTCTAAGTACCACCAGCGCTTGCATCCCTGCACTGCACGAGCTCACTCTCGTCCGCGTTTTTTCTAGCCTGCTTAGCCGTGGGCAGGCCGACCATCGCACAGAACGCCCTAACAGAACCCAAATTTGAGTCCAACATCGTTAATGACCGAACGGGCACACCGAACTCACTACTACTGTTTAAAACTGCCGCCTACCCCGTTCACCACGTGGTCAACGTCACTCCAACGTTGAACGTGGTGAACGGTGTTCGCGGGTTACCAAAGATGGACTGAGAAACCGAAAAATAATAGAATTTGCAATGCATAAAATGGAAATGTCAGAAAAAGCTGTTTTTTCGTGGGTTCATACGGCACTGGCGTAAATATTCGTGGTCTCGTGCAGGATAGGCACACTCGACGGGATAAGTGTAGCGTAAAAACCAACTAACGCCTTTATCATCCAACCTGGTGTAACCCAACAAAACGCTGACGTAAGGAAGAGAAGCGACCTTCGTGCTGTATATTCATTCAACTCCAACTGAGCGCTCATAGCAGAACACGCAGAAATGTATGAGCCATCTGATGATCCTTGTCAACGTAAGGCGGCCCATCGATGTACCCATTACCTTCCGAAGCGGCAAACACAATGACCCCCGCCCCCCTCCAGAGAGAGAGAAACTTTATTGTGCCCCCCCTCCACTCAGCGTAGCCCGTCGACGACGCCTTCGTGCGTTACGGAAGACGGCTGTTACGTTTCCTCTCCCTTTGCGCGGCGATCCTAGGCTGCCCTCGCACGCTTTCCATAGCACATACAACGTCGAAGAAGGGGTGATATTATCGATTAGGACTTTATTCTGCACCTCAAGGCGACGCTGGTGGAATAGTCGTGGCGAAAATGTGTCTGGCGTGTCTTTATAATTGCTGGTGGAATAAAAAGCATATTATGGCCTTCCCCAGAACGCGAACGCATCACGCAACCCAACTTTGCACGTCAAATTTGCAGCACCCATGTCTCCAGCGATGGGCCTTGGACATTATATACTTACCAAATGGTAACTTATGTGGCTAGTTCAACTACGACGTAGTTAGTTGAGCTATGCTGGAGCTGGTTGTAGCTACGATGAAGTCATACGAGCACAGTAGTGAACGTTTTCAACTTACGTTTCCGTTTCCCCTGTCGTTGTAGCGCTTGTGGTTTCGTATCATTGCCTGGGGAGAAAATAATTATTGAAGAAACTTCAATTGTATCCGAGCTTATGTCATTACTAGAACAGCCTTATGATGCCCGTATTGAAGCACGGTAATGTTACGCCTTTCATACTATTATGGGGTAAATTGAACAGATAGCCTTTCATGCCGATAGTACAATATTAGCGATAAAGAGTATCCGTGTGCAACGAGGAAATATTAGGTCATGAAAAATAAGTGATCCAAACATAATGCCTTATCTCAAGCGATTTGCAAAATTCAGAATTTAATTTATTTTTATATCAAGCATTTTGAAGTTTCAAGTTTGACGGAAGCCCGCCTGGTGGGGATGATACTTGGTGAAGACAGAAAACCCGAGCCACTGCGCCGGCCAAAGAGAAAATTTAAAACACAGACACAAAACCTGTTGGCACCTGTGCTGTTCCGTGCTGTTCACATCGCTGTTCACAAGCGGCAATTCAATTCATGGTAGAGAAAGAAGTCGAAGGCAAGCTCCAATTCCTTGATATGCGCATTGACAGGAAAGGGCCCGCTTTATGATTTGGCGTGTTCAGGAAGCCGACCGAAACAGGTCAGTACTTGCATTTTGATTCCATCCGACCTGCCTCTCACAAAAGGGCAGTGGTTTCCACGGTTCAACGACTTGCGCAGAAACTCTGCACAAGACATGAAGACTACCCAGCTGACGTACGCTTGGTGCAGCGGGAATTGTCCGCCTGTGATTATCCCAATCCCTTCTTGAACGCTGTCAAGTGACAAATGGCACGTCTACAATTATCCTTTGCTGCCACTAGTCAAAAGCGCGCGGGAACACAGTGCAACTCTCCTCAAGCGAAGCCCTAAGCCGTGCTCTGCCGTCCTAAAAGTGGCACATGTTCCAAACCAGGAACTGCGGCAATCACTCGTCAATGTGAAGGACATATTACCCAAAGAGAAGCTGCCCGGTGTGGTGTACGTTGTATTATGCGCGGATTGTGACTACGTGTGTATTGGCGAAACTGGTTACTTTGACAGGCGTCTCAAGGAGCACAATTTGACGTAAAGAAAGGAAATGCGAAATCCAGTGCATTGGCTGAGCATGCTTCAGAGGGGCACGCAACCGACTGCTGGGGGGAATGCACACTTCCTTGCTAGAGAAAAATATTGTTACGACGTCTCCATCTTCAGTCACTCGTGGTACAGACCACTCTGCGCCCTCTCCTAATCTAGCGTCTGTGTAGACGCGCCTCTGCGTGATATATTCGAGCGCACTTAAGGCGCAGTGCTGGAGCATATGTTTTCATATTACTTGTGAAGAAGGCTCCCTTACGGGAGCCGAAACCCTGCTTTCGTGTGTGCATGTATTAAATTTTCACTTTGGTCGGCGCAGTGCCTCAGGTTTTTTACTTTCACCATCAATAGTTTTACGCATATAAACCACGATGAGATGTCACATACGGCTTAGCGGTGGGCTCCGCAAAATTCGGCTGCCTGGTGCTCTTAAGTGCGCACTCACATTGCACAGTATATGGTCCTCTAGCATTTCGCCTACATCGAAATGCAGCCAACGCGGTCGTGACCAAACCCGCGGCGTTTGGATCAGAAACCGAATATGTGCCGGTATGCCGGTTCCTGAATGCGTTTTTACACGCAGGCCGCAAGCACTTGTCTGAACCACTTATTACGGATAAGAGGAAACAGAGCCCCAAGGCTATACACTAACAGGCCAGAATTTACGTGCTTGTTATAGCAGGGCACAAGTCTAACAATGGTCGATGATTTTGAAGTTAGCAATATAATACCTTAACTCTATATAATACTGTCACGCGATTCATATGGCTATTGTCAAACTAGTAAAAACGTAACTATTTATTGCGCAAACGCGTGTGTGAGAAATGAAAGCACGGAAAGTACACAGGGGTCCACTGTTAAAGGGAACACCGGAGCGCGTGTCGTCCGCTCGGCGCCACCGCCGGCGGGCTGCGGCAACTAGTTTCGAGCAGGAGCAGTGAGCGCTGTGGGCGTCTCTCGTTTCTCGTCTGCTACAGTTGCGGCCGCGCTTCGGATCGCCGCGAAGCCAGCCGTCCACGCGCTGTGAAAGTTGGCCTTGGACTGCATGACCGCGCTCAGATGGAAATCTGTCACAAACCTGAAAGGGTATTAGATGAGGTAAAATACTATCTCAGTGATATTTTTGCTGGTTCAAGAAGCATCACTTTGTTTTTACGGACGTCTCTATCTAGCATAGCTATATTAGAGAATATTTTTTCCTTGTGGAGTGCGTATTTCATGTGCACTAATGAAAATTGGAACAGCTGCAGTTCGTAAGATGAAAAAAAAATTTGCCAGCGCCTGTATCTAGCGTTTTATGGAATTCACACTGATCAACACGATGGGGAAACGTATTGGTGTTTGTAAGGTGTTGCACTCCTGCGGTTGTAGAGAGTTTAGGAAGAAATAGATGCTGAAGTTAGAAGAGAGAGAGAAATAAACGTTTATTTGGAAACAGTGTTCCGAGCGAGGAAGCACGCAAAATATTTGGAAGCTTCAGGTTATTACAGTGGTCAAATGTGCCTTCGTTATTGCGGTAGGCATTTTAGTGTACGAACTCAGAATGCTGCTTGCTATGAAATTTTTATTTGGAAATGGCATCAAATAGGTTCTCAAAAAACACCAGTCATTTTTTCGCGCTTGACAAAAAAAAAAGTGAAGCGCTTCTGGCTGTTACACCGCTTTCTCTGATTACGCTCTCTGCGTTATCTACTACAACTACCACGAGGGTTTGTATAATCACTGATCCTGGAAGTTTGTCTTGGGGATGTAGTCTACCACCAAGTGTCAACGTGTGCGCATCCACGTTAAACGGTGCTACAGCTGCAAAACACCAATAGGCATTGTGCAAGCTCTCACATATCAATCTACAGTAAACATTCAAGTACTTCTGTCCGCACACATTTTACTTTCGTGTTGCACCGATTCCTACGACGGAGGGATCAACAGTGTTTTTTTTTACACGAAACTGTTTTATGCCGGCGTCCACCACGGCCCCACTGTCGTATTTCCATCACAGATATGGCATTGTAAATATATATATATATATATATATATATATATATATATATATATATATATATATATATATATATATATATATATATATATATATATATATATATACTAAGAAATGGCAAATAAAAAACTAGAAGAAAAAAATCCGCCAGCAGGATTCGAACCTACAACCCCTTGATGCGCAGTGCGTGGCGAGAAACCGACTCAGCCACAAATCGCATGTTCTTCAGCTTGTTAACACACGGTGAGCTATTTATATACACTATTTTCCGCTCACAGTACTCAGACATCGGTGACTTCAGCGTGTTCTTGTTGGCACTGGTGAGATGGCGCGAGGGATCCGGAGGGCGCGCTTTAAAGGTCGTCGCCTCGCACGTTGCGGTGCGCGCGCCTCAACAGGGCGTAGTCGCTCGTGTGCCCGTGCTTAACTCGTGATCGCGGCCGTTTGTACGTCTTGGGCTTTCAGCACAAGTGCGCGTTGAAGATACAGAGCACGAAGGTTACTTCGCTCGCTGCAGTGGCCGCGCGTGCGAAAGGAGCGAGCTGCTGACACATGAGTAACAATTGTGACAATTGTTAGTTCGCGTTCGTCCTTTGTATGTTCTTTTCATGCGTAATTTCTGCTTAAGGAACGCGCTGCAAGTTTTGAGCGACTTGCCGTTCTTCGTGTGACATTAAAATTTTTTGCTATAACAATCATTCCTTCAACCTTGTGGCGTAACAGTGCAAAATAAACACTCAACTACCTCTGTGAAGACACACGTTTCACTTTCGTGTTATACCGATTCCTACGAAAGAGGGATCAGTCCTGTCTTTTTCTTCCCTTTTTTGTTGCCCTCTCAGAAGAAACCATTGCGGTGTGGATATGAAAGAACGATAATTAAACAACCAAAAGCTAGAGTTCTCAGCCTCATTAACGCCCGTAGAACGGCTTCAGGCGCACGACATGAACGACTTCAGGTTTTGCGCTGTGGCTTTGAGAGCTTGTAGTACCGTATGTAGTACCGCATTGCCGCACATACAAGCTAATGCTTTTCTTGCACGTCGACCGCTACGAAACCACAGCTGGACAACCCAGATCAACGGAACGTAGAAACTTTGTTTGGCTCGCAGAGAACAGCCACTGAAACTGGTACCTGACCACCCGCTGTCTCAAAGCAGAGTGGCAACCACGTGCACCACGAACATTCCATTCCATAACAAGGGACTAACGCATGCATACTACGACTGATTACGTATGCTTGACTATAAAACATAGGAGGCGCCTGTTCTCAGCAACTACAAGATACATCCATCCAAGTGCGAAGATTGACTGCTCCCACCCTATGTCCGTGCTTCAGGCTGCACAAAGCCCCCACATTGTGAGTGGTGACCTTAACGTTCATAATCCTCTCTGCGGGAGCACTGCAATGAATTTTAGTGGCAGAGAATGGTTCGACTTCCTATGTCATTTTGGACTAAATGTCCTTAAAGAACCCCTAACCACACCGACTTCAAAGGCGATACAGTAGTTTCTTTCTTGCCTTCACCATCCTTTCTACAGGTGCTAGTTCCTTCTTGCTAATCATTTTTTTCAGGAAGCACGAGGAATGTCAGCACTAAGAGATGAGCCAGTCAGGATTTCTCACTTTTCGACTACACGCTGCCATCTCCATCTCCGCTTGCGCAGTCGCAAACGCCGTACAGGAAGTGAATAAGTTTATCGCACATGATAGTCATGCGACACAAAGCGTAACGGGCGTGCGACTGCATGACAAAGCAGGGTAGGTGACAATTCACAGGAGATATCTCTCGTATATCCACCAATCGAGAGCTTATTACATCCTGACTTCACGTGAAAAAAGCGCTGGCGTCACGAATTGTGCCGCAAAGAAGGGAAAAGCCGTGAGAGAAGAACGCGCTCCTTCGCCTTATTTTCAGAGGTTATGTAGGGGCCCTTTAACAACGCATCACCTACATTCATTCCAGAAAGTTCTTACAACAGCTGCCTCGACTTACATTCGGGACCAAGAGTCCTCTGCATCTTGGTCCACGGGCAGAGATACCCAATGTGGTGACCACGTTTCCACCTACGTCCAGTTTTAGTGGTTTCGCCGCTTAACATAAGGCTCCATTAATCAAACAGGCTGAAGTTCATTCAAGACATCCATCAACACCGGCTGTCAGTGCATAACTATATCATGCGATGTAGATCACATTATTGCTTCTTCCCTGCGTGACACATCAAGACAAGTTAACCAACCTATCGATGAAGCTGTTAAGGCGTTTATTTGCCGGAACTCAGATAAACTGCGGGATGGCGACAGCCACGGCCAGGCACGAACTCTGAGCGCGAGCGGCGTCCTTCTTTGGAGATGACCCACTAGAAGGCGCTCGAGAGTGCAACCCATTACTCAGTTCCAAGGCTTCGCTACAATTACCCCGGGTACGAAAAGGGAGCCGCCGGGCGACCTAACAGCTTGTCACAATGAGCGGGTCATAATAGGCCTTCAGACGGTCCACGTTGACAATGTCGCGCCCTCGACGGCGCATGTCCGAAGATTGTTCGATGGGTTCGATGAGGTAGTTGACCGGAGATGTGCGCTCGATGACACGGTAGAGGCCTTCGTATTTCGGCAGTATTTTTGAAGAGAGGCCAGCTGCGGAGGCAGGGACCGAGAGCCATACGAGCGCTCCAGGGAGGAACGTGGGCTCAGTAGTGGCGGAGCCATCACGAATACTCTTCTGCCGCTCTTGTTCATTCGTCGTAAAGGTCTTGGCAAGCTCGCGACACTCTTCAGCAAGCCTGGCTGTGTCAGAAACAGGGGCGCACTCAGATTGATCCGGCGTGTACGGGAGTATCGTGTCGATGGTGTGCGACGGGTGCCGTCCGTATAGTAAGAAGGGCGAAAAACCAGTAGTGCTCTGAGGGGCGGTGTTGTAAGCGTAGGTAACGAAGGGCAGTATAGCATCCCAATTCGTGTGGTCGGCGGCGACGTACATTGAAAGCATGTCGCCGAAGGTGCGGTTAAAGCGTTCGGTGAGGCCATTCGTCTGCGGGTGGTAAGCAGTAGTTTTGCGGTGGACAGAATGGCACTCCGTCAGGATGGCTTCGACGACTTCCGACAGGAAGACACGGCCTCGATCGCTGAGAAGCTCCTGGGGGTGGACCGTGACGCAGTATGAATCCGTGCAGCAGGAAGGAGGCAACATCGCGCGCAGTAGCCGCAGGGAGGGCGGCGGTTTCGGCGTACTGCGTTAGATGGTCTACGGCGACGATGACCCAGCGGTTACCAGCCGATGTCAGAGGGAGTGGTCCATACAAATCGATACCCACGCGCCCAAACGGACGGTCAGGGCAAGGTAACGGTTGTAGACCAGCTGGAGACATGTGCGTTGACGGTTTGCGGCGTTGGCAATCGAGGCACGAGCGAACGAACTTCTGCACGTAGCGGTACATCCCTCGCCAGAAGTAGCGTTGTCGAATGCGGTGGTATGTTTTGGTTACCCCAGAGTGCGCGCATTGCGGATCCGAGTGGAAGGACTCACATATTTCCGACCGCAAACTGTGAGGTATCACGAGTAGCCACTGCCGGCCGTCGGCGTTGTAATTGCGTCGGTGCAGGAGGCCGTCACGTATGGCGAAATGATGAGCTTGGCGACGCAAGGCGCGAGGGGATTGTGTTGCCGACGGATCAGAGAGCAAGTCGATCAGCTGGGCGATCCAATTGTCCTTGCGCTGTTCGGTAGCGATGATGTGAACATCGATGACAGAAACGGCAATGGAAGATACTGAGCAGGGGGCATTGTCGTCAGGCAGAGGGGAGCGCGAGAGGGCGTCGGCGTCAGCCCGCACCTCCACCAATTGTTAAGGCGTTTATTTGCCGGAACTCAGATAAACTGCGGGATGGCGACAGCCACGGCCAGGCACGAACTCTGAGCGCGAGCGGCGTCCTTCTTTGGAGATGACCCACTAGAAGGCGCTCGAGAGTGCAACCCATTACTCAGTTCCAAGGCTTCGCTACAAAGCCATCATCGACCGCGCTACAATGCGAGGCCCTTCGTGCTGATAATGGCTAAGACAAGCGCTTGCGACAGTGCCCGGCTGAGCAATCAGCGGATCCACCCAGCCGCGCGATGCACAAATGGCCGTCGTGTGTTTCGAGATAGGCGTTCGTCACCTGCGCTAGCACATGGAACATACAATGCGAGGGTGAAGTTATCGATTTACATTTTCTAAAGAATATCTAGGTGCCGCTCACGCTGAAAGCCATGATAAAAACCGCCAGGCCTGCGCGGAACGCGTAGCACAGTCACGTCGAAAGCTGGAAGAGCGGCCTTTCTAGAGCCTTATTTAAACTCTTGGGACAACCCACTTCGCCATAAATCATCATAATTTTTGTGTAGTGGGGAAGCGTCCACTGTGCCAGTATTCGTCATTCTTCGGAAAAGCGCGGTACCCGCTACACACTTGTAACGCATTACGTGCACTTTGTTGATGCTGTGGCTGACGACGATGAAGAATTATGCCTGAGGCTTTTGTAATCGGTTGGAGCATTGAACGACCCACTCGTTACGCAATTCGAATTGCGTGACGCCTGGTTGGTACTTTGCTGTTCTAAAACGCTTTACAACACATTTTAAAGCGCTTCCTTACGCGACATGAAGCCTGCATAGGGTCAGTTTGCAACGCAGTTCCAAGCACCGGCGTAGCTCAGTGGTAGAGTACTGGGCTGCCACGAAGAGGGCCCGGGTTCGATTCCCATTCTGTCCTAGGTATTTTTTATTTATTAAATGCATTTCTTTGCGTACTGCAAGCACTTTCAGCGTTTCTAACTACGTAATAATATCTTGGGTTTTACGTCCCAAAACCAAGATATGATTATGAGAGACGCCGTAGTGGAGGGCTCCGGAAATTTCGACTGTCTGGTGTTCTTTAACGTGCACTGACATCGCCCAGGACACGGGTCTCTACCATTTCGCCTCCATCACAATGCGACCGCCGCGGCCGCGATCGAACCCGCGACCTTCGGTTCATCAGCCGAGCACCTTAACCACTGATCCACCATGGCAGACCGTTTCTATCTATCTATCTATCTATCTATCTATCTATCTATCTATCTATCTATCTATCTATCTATCTATCTATCTGTCTTTCTGTCTATCTATCTGTCTTTCTGTCTGTCTTTCTGTATTTCTCGTTTCTCGTGTAAACTCATTTCTCCAGACACGTGTGGCTCATACCAATAAATCACGGGCCGCGGTATGCGGGTATTGCCCACAGGTGTTTGACAATTTACATCTACCCAGGAAGGACGAGGCGAAACATTGCTTGTTTAAATGCGAGAGCGTTAAGAAAAGCTGATATCGTTCGCCCGACGAATGCAAAGAAGAGAAATCAGAGCCAAGCATGAATCGAACCCATGCATTCTGCGTGGCAATCAAGTATTTTTCCACAGAGCCACGTCAGGTCTCGACACTGCTTTGGTAAAAACACCCTATGCAGGCGTAATGTTGGTGAAACGTTAATTGTAATTGCTGTGCTGGCTATCTGATTTTAAAAACATTACATATCTACTCCTAGGATGAAGGAGTCATGTCGGGTTAACGTCAGTTGTATACATAATCACCATCCACTGTAGTTGATATACGTAGCACTCTCCAGGGCTACCATTCTGCAAGCACAAGCCCTACATATCAGCTTACCGCTTCTGGGGTTGTAATACCCATGTTTTAGATGTGAAGCATCTTATGGCGAAGCTTAATCCGGTGGTGGTGGTGGTGGTGGTGGTGGTGGTGTGCCGCGTGCCCACCCTTACTGCGCATGCGCAAACAGTTAAAGAAAAAATAAAAATAAAAAACCTCCTCTCCCCCTCTCTCTCCTCTAGGCATCCCTCCCCACGGCAACCACACCTTTCACTGCGCATGCGCCTCCCTTCCTCTCTCCCCCTCTTACACTCCCCCTCTCTCCATCCCTGCCCGCGGCGTCTAACTCCCCCCTGCGCATGCGCGTCCCCCCCCCTCTCTCTCCTCTCCTACGCTCCCCCCCTCTACGCATCCCTGCCCACGGCGTTCACACTCCCCACTGCGCATGCGTGTCACCCCCTCTCTCCTCTCCTCCGCTTCCCCTCTCTCGCCTCGCGACGCCGACGCAGGCAGCGTCTGCTAGCGAGTTTCTTGGTTGAAAAAAACCGACTGCTCGCGCTGCACAACCGTTCACTGGCCATCCCGTATATATGGCAATGGATCTTGACCTCCAAGGTGGTGCCGGTGGAAGATTTCTCCTGTGCGTTGTTGAACAATAAAAATTCGCAGCGTGCGCGTTAACTAAAAGCGGAGTGCGGGTCTCTGTGTCCAGTCGGAGTCTTCTGTCTCTCATTGCCCATTAGCAGCGATTGGAATGTTCCAGTAGGAAACACTGCTCCATCACTGCCTGCTTAGCGCCTCCCCAGTTTTCTCTCCTGCGCAACGCTGCGATGAGCGCCAGCGTCAACGCCGCCGCCAGTGTAAGCGTTAGCGCCCGCTGCTTCACATCTACACATGGTTCCCTTTAGCGGGAGATGGTGTTTTTTTTGTTGGCATCGTTACGCAACTGTGAACAAGTGGTAATTTTAAACATGTGTGTGGCTGCTCGACATATGTCTGTTCAACATTGTACATGTCTTTGGCGTCATTTCGTAAGGTTTCGCTGAATAAAAAATTACAACCCAGTCTCCTTACCGCCACATGCTTCGCATAACATCGATTCCCATAGTAATTGAGATGTGCCTAATTTTTTAGTTTTTTCCTTATTTCGCGCGATAGTGGTTACCGACACCGGCAGCGGCGGCGGCAGTGGTGGTGGCAGCGGCAGCGGTCGCGGCGGTGGCGGACAACTACGGCGCAAAAACGGCCATTGTTGTGATCTCATAACAGCTTTCGCTGTGAAATGCACCGAGAGTGTCCATTGCTATCGGAGGAATAGACACAAAAAAGGGCCTTAAAAGCGACGGGAAGCACAAAGATACATTGCTCGGACAGCGCACATGGAGCAACAACGAAGCTATTGGAAAAAAAATGATATAAGTATGCAACAATACTGCCTACAGAGGAACAGTACGCCGAGCGTCTGTAACATTTTCAGTACGGACTTACAGTAAAGGAACGTAAACAGCAGGACGACCGCTAAAGAAAACTTGTAGGTAGTCATTACTTCATCAAATGAAAGTAACGACTGGGAGAACGATCTCGGTTTTTAAACAGCAGCTGCCCTCTCAGTCCTATAGAAAATTATGAATGATGGATCTGATGCATGACATTAGGGAAACGACTTTGACATCTGAAATGGACTTTTTAAGAGCGGAACTCTTTAAACTTTTCGTTGCGCTGGCTAGTGCACACAGTAATTATCTTCATCGCGAACCGGTACGGGCTGGCTTCGTCCTCTTCAACTTCTGCTTCCCTACCATGATACATACGCTGGTTTGTCCGGCGTGGAATACAAACAGTATGATGGGCGAGTCTATGACCTGATTAAAAAAGTCACAGTTTCGCCTGAAGGGCGAAGCAATGAATGCGATAGCAAGAAATTTGATTGTCACACAAATTAACGACAAGCAGCTCGAGACTTGTAGCGCGCCGCTCAAGCACAAAGACTCACGCTCGACAAGAACGTGCAGGCATACACAGGACAAGCGTGAACTAACAACTGTCACAGTTGTTACGTCCCAGTGTTTGAGCAACGTGATGCAAGTGTTGAGAATGGAGAAGCCGGTGCTTTTCGATATTTCTTTTTATTTTAGACTGCGGCGCGTGGAGTGGCCCCTCTGCGTTTCCTGCCACGTCGGGGCGTCTGACCCAAGGTGTTCCCAGTGTTCTTTTATTTTTTTCACATCACGAGTGGGTACAGAAAGGAGCCACTTTTCGTGCGCGTCTCAGCGGCAGTTTTCAAATTTAAGGAAATGTAGCAGCGTTGCGTGATACAGAACACGCTCAAGCTCCTCCGAGATCTGCGTACCGCCAGAGGTAAATGGTGTATATAACTAGCTTGCCGTTAATATGCCAGCACAAGCATTGCGCGTGATATAGTTGTCTAAGGTAGCGTGCTGTGGAGCAAGGGTTCGCTGGTTTGAATCCCGGTCGGATGCCTCGGATTTTTTTCGTCTTATTTATTTTTCTTCGTGCCTTTTTTACGTATATACATACCTATAAATATCCGGGACATGACGCAAACGGCGACAGCAAAAATCCGCCGAGATCGTCCATATAATTTCTATCGCGGTAAAATCACGTCACATGCACTCACGTGACTGAAACCGTTTAGCATCACTTGATAGTCACGCAACTAAAGTTCACTTCAAATCATGTAATAACAAGTCACGTGAATCAATACGGAAGATGAGGCAATAACTAGTTGCCTGACTAAAAATAACGGGATGTCACGTAACACCTAATAACGTGACTAGAATCATTTAACATCACGTAACTTCTCCTGTGGCTAAAAATAACGGCACATTAAGTTACGTGACTAAAATCACATTACAAAGCGTAATATCTTGTTACGCGGCACGTTCGCGCCATAAACCTAGTAAGAGCTAGTCACGTGACAGCTTCCAGCCAAGACCCACGTAACAGCTAGTCATGTGACTAAAATCACATCACGCAACAGGTAGTCACGTGGCATATCTAGCCGCACTGTTTAGCACAAACGTAGCACTTCTAACAAAAAATGACGCCATATCCACTAAGTGAATGATGATGATTGGGCGAAGCTCGATCCTTTTCATCCACGGCAGAAAGAGAATGTGTGGTCTGGAACGCGCTTATACTTCAAGATCATCAGCGTCATCGTCATCGTTATCACGTGTAGTGGGTACATTCCACTATACTGGAACGCGCTTATACTTCATAGTTATCACGTGTACTGTGTATATTCCACTATACTGCGTCATCGTCATCTTTATATCACGTGTAGTGGGTACATTCCACTATACTGCGTCATCGTCATCTTTATCACGTGGAGTGGGTACATTCCACTATACGTGGCTATCTACCTACCTACCTACTACTACTACTACTACTACAACTACAGAGGAGGGACAGACCCACACACTTAGGAGCTTCGCCCCTAAAAGCTTGGCATTACTAGCAAAACTTAGCTAGTAGAACACTTGCTCCGCTGATGGTTCCGGCCTTGCGCCACTAGTGCAAGCCGCGCACTTTTTTCTGTTCGTTTCGCTTCCTACGCGTGTTAAAAGTGTTAACCACGCCTACAATACGCTAATGAATTGTTTTCCTTCTTTTTTACTTTGACAGCACCGACTTTGCTGCCTTCTCGACGTCTAATTTTCAAGTAGTTACCAGTGTTTACATCAATACAAACTTCAGTGGTGTAGACGGCAGAAACCATTCTGGAATGTCGACCTGAGAGGTCATCGCGGGTGAAGGCGACGAAGGCAGTGCTCAACATCTTGAAGGCAACAGACTTACACCGGTGGTTATAGGCAAATTTTGTTATGATGACTGTGAAGTGTGACGGAGTGTGTGCGTGCTCTCTCCTCTCTCTCTCCATCTTTAAAATTCCCCCACCCCTTTCCCCAGTGTAGGGTAGCATACTAGTACTCCTAAACTGGTCAACATCGCTGCCTTTTCTTTCCCTCCTGTTCCTTCCATCCTTCAATAGTGTCACGTGGTCGTGACGTTGACGAAAGGGACAGTCGGCGTGTTAAGGAATAAACTCTTTATTTTGGCCGAACTTGTGGCCGTGAAACTGAGTCAGATTACTGCAATACACACTGGCACTGCTAGCGGTGAACAGAGCGTCGGCCGTCGATCAACTGATCATCGTTGGAACGCGCCGGCTTTTATACATCACGCGTCGAACATTCAAGCCTTATCACTGGTCGTCGAGCAAGCTCTGGAATAATCTTGAGTGCTCGCGTGCTGTGCGCAATGTTATCGAAACGATCTACTACAAACGTGAAGCTTCTCGAACACTGAGGCGCGATCTGCGCCGAGCATTGCTCGCAGCCTTTGTGGGGTTAAACAAAGCACATCAAAACAACACTCGTGGCAAAGCCCCCCCTCTCAAAAAGCATCGCCCCGCTGCTTAAAACAGAACATGGAACAAAAATACATGTAGCAATAAATAACAACAATAAGCAAGTAAAAACTTAATTCCGCAGGTCCCTTAACACGCATGGAACGGCTTAAGGCACACCACATGCACGACCTCGGGACGTGCTCGGCGTCGCGGAGAGTTCGAGATGCCATCCGGGACAACCTCGTAGTCGAGTGCGCCGAGACGTCGAAGTACCATGTACGGTCCGAAGTACCGTCACAGAAGTTTTTCACTGAGTCCACGTCGGCGTATCGGCGTCCACACCCAAACACGATCGCCGGGCTGGTGTTCCACGAAGCGTCGTCGAAGATTGTAGCGGCGGCTATCGGTCGTCTGTTGATTCTTGATGCGGAGGCGGGCTAGTTGTCGGGCTTCTTCGGCGCGCTGTAGGTAGGCGGTGACGTCGATGTTTGCTTCGTAGGTGACGTTTGGTAACATGGCGTCGAGCGTCGTTGCCGGGCTCCGTCCGTAGACCAACTTGTATGGCGTCATCTGTGTTGTTTCTTGTACGGCCGTATTGTACGCGAAGGTCACGTACGGAAGGATGGCATCCCAGGTCTTGTGCTCGACGTCGACGTACATGGCCAGCATGTCGGCGATGATCTTGTTGATATGCTCTGTGAGGCCATTGGTCTGTGGGTGGTAGGCGGTGGTCCGGCGGTGGCTTGTCTGGCTGTATCTCAAAATCGCGTGAGTTGAGGTCAGCAGTAAACGTCGTACCCCTATCGGTGATGAGAATCTCTGGGGCGCCATGTCGAAGGACGATGTTCTCAACGAAGAACTTGGCTACCTCGGTAGCACTGCCTTTTGGCAGGGCTCTTGTTTCGGCGTTGCGCGTGAGGTAGTCGCTGGCTACGACTATCAATTTATTTCCGCAAGTCGACGTTGGGAACGCCCCCCAGGAAGTCTATCCCGATCTGCTGGAACGGTCGCCGAGGAGGCTCGATCGGCTGAAGGAAGCCTGCTGGTTTTGTCAGCGGTGTCTTCCGTCGCTGACACTCTCGGCACGTCTTTACGTAGCGAGCGACGTCGTCGGCAAGGCGCGGCCAGTAGTACTTTTCCTGTACTCTGGCGAGCGTGCGGGAAGGTCCGAGGTGTCCAGCCCTCGGGTCGTCGTGTAGAGCCTGCAGGACTTCTGGTCGCAACGCTGAAGGCACAACGAGAAGGTAGTTGGCTCGAAGTGCCGAGAAATTCTTCTTTATGAGAACGCCGTTTCGCAAGAAAAACGACGCGAGTCCTCGCTTGAATGCCTTCGGAACAATGGCGGTCTTGCCTTCGAGGTATTCCACAAGGCCCCTGAGTTCCGGGTCGGCTCGCTGTCGTTCGGCGAAGTCGTCGGCACTTATCGTTCCCAAGAAGACGTCATCCTCCTGGTCATTCTGCGGCGGCGGGTCGACGGGGGGCGCGAGACAAGCAGTCGGCGTCAGAGTGTTTTCATCCGGACTTGTAGACGACGGTAACGTCAAATTCTTGAAGTCTCAGACTCCATCTTGCGAGACGACCTGAAGGGTCCTTCAGGTTAGCTAGCCAACACAAGGCGCGGTGGTCGCTCAGAAGCTTGAAGGGCCTACCATAGAGGTAGGGGCGAAACTTTGACGTAGCCCAGATGATGGCGAGACACTCCTTTTCTGTTGTGGAATAGTTGGCCTCTGCCTTGGATAGCGACCGGCTAGCATAACTGATGACTCTTTCCAGTCCGTCCGTCCTCTGCACAAGAACTGCGCCGAGTCCCACGCTGCTTGTGTCGGTGTGCACTTCTGTTTCGGCGTGTTCGTCGAAATGCGCAAGCAACGGATGCGTTTGCAGGCGTCGTTTTAGTTCTTGAAATGCTTCCTCCTGCGGCGTTTCCCACTTGAACTCGAGGTCGTTCCTGGTAAGGTTAGTGAGTGGCTCAGCGATGCGGGCAAAGTTCTTGACGAACCGCCTGTAATAGGGGCGCAGGCCGAGAAATCGACGCACGGCCTTCTTGTCGGCGGGTGGTGGGTATGCGGCGATGGCGGCTGTCCTCTGCGGGTCGGGGCGTACTCCGGAATTGCTGATAACGTGACCAAAGAACAGAAGTTCCTCGTATGCGAAGCGGAACTTTTCTGGCTTCAGGGTTAGTCCGGATGCCTTGATTGCTTGAAGTACAGCTTCAAGGCGCCGGAGGTGTTCGTCGAAGTTTAAGAAAACACAACGACGTCGTCCAAGTACACAAGACAAGTCTGCCACTTCAAGCCGGCCAGTAAGCTATCCATAGCGCGCTGGAATGTCGCGGGGGCCGTGCAATGACCAAAAGGCATGACCTTGAACTCGAACAGGCCGTCCGGAGTTATGAAAGCAGTTTTTTCTCGGTCTCTCTCGTCGACTTCGATTTGCCAGTAGCCTGTCTTGAGGTCCATCGACGAAAAGTACTTTGCGTTATGGAGTCCATCCAGGGTGTCGTCTATCCGTGGAAGGGGGGTACACGTCCTTCTTCGTGGTCTTGTTCAGGCGACGATAGTCGACACAGAAACTTAGCGTCCCAGTGGTTGAGGGCAGCCACTCGGTCGTATGTCTCCAGCCAGGTCTCCGGGTCTTCAAACGATGATCCATGGAAAATCGGTGGCTCCCTTGGCTGCTGCATCACGACCGTGCCGGATTCATGTTCCAGACACCCCCTTCAAGCCGTGAAGCCAGCCCCAGTCGTGAAGGAGACATCGACGACATCCTCGATCAGGGAGCTAGCTGCAGGCAAGGAGGGCTACCTCCAGAGTACGGGCCCCTACCGGATAAGACTCGAAAGACCACGGCTACGACCACAACTGCGACAACTATGACTGCCACTGCACCAATATCCAGCACCTCCACCAGATGTCACGTGGTCGTGACGTCGACGAAGGCAACAGTCGGCGTGTCAAAGAGGAAACTCTTTATTTTTGCCGAACTTGTGGCCGTGAAACTGAAAGTCAGATTACAGCAATGCACACTGGCACTGCTAGCGGCGAACATAGCGTCGGCCGCCGATGAACTGATCATCTTTGGAACGCGCCGGCTTTATACATCACGCGTCGAACATTCTAGCCTTATCACTGGTCGTCGCACAAGCTCTGGAATAATCTTGAGAGTTTGCGTGCTGTGCGCATTGTTAACGAAACGATCTACTACAAACGTGAAGCTTCTCGAACACTGAGGCGCGACCTGCGCCGAGCATTGCTCGCAGTCTTTGTGGGTTTAAACAAAGCACATCAAAACAACACTCGTGGCAATAGTGTAGTTATCGAATGCAGTGAGTGCTTTTTTATCTCTGTTTCTTTACGACTGCACAACTCATAAGCAATTTTGAAAGTCACAAAGCAACAGGTTGGTTATAACAGTACAGATAAATTATGCGAGTGCGGTGTATTTTGATGGAAGCAGGAGGCAAAAATGATTAGAGGAGGAGACGGCTTGCACAACTTTACATTCCATAGGCGCCATTGATGTTGCTGGAATTGCTTTCCAGACGTCGCTAAATTGATAATGAACTGTCACTGACGCATAAACACACAGGACGTTAAATGCTCTCAAAATAACACCCTTCTTTCACTGAAAAAATGTAAAACGCAGCTAACCTACACTTGAACCCTCCGTTAGACATCGGGG